>CM022705.1:48180791-48210346 GCA_012295165.1 Asparagus setaceus | reverse complement strand
CATGATAAGGGTCTAATCACGGAGAAAATATCGGAGGGAATCTTTAGTGCTAGTAGCTCTGCTGCTAAAGAACTGCTACATTTGCATAGCAGTTTTTCCCCGCCACCAAACAAATATTCAAAATATTCCTTAAGTATGAAAAATCGATAGTCGATCCATCCGGGTCAGAGGATCCATCGATAACCAAATAAAGCTTGCTGAAAAGAAAAACCGATAGGATCAAACCAAATAAAGCTTGCTGAAAAGAAAAATCGATAGCTGATCCTACAGCCTAGATGGATCACTATCGGTTTTCATACTTAATGAATATTTTGATTTATAACTTTATTCATCAAAATCAACCCATTTCAAACATATTCACAAAATTGACCCAGTTTTAACTAGGTCAAAGATTTTTTCTAATTAGTGGGGTTGCCAACCCCGATTAATTAATAACACAGTTAATTAACCTTCTAAATAGTCTGGGTTGGCAACCGTGACTATTTTGAACTATGATTCAGCCCCACTACTAACGTTGTAATTAAACTAGCGTCTAATTTGTCGAAGTTGGCAACCCCGACTAATTGAAAAGAAGTGTTTTCTTAAAATCGATCGGTTCGACTCACTGGCGGCGTGTCAGCTGGTCGATTTTATAAATAAATTTGAAACGAGTCGATTTTGGGGAATAAAATTGTAAATGTGTCTATTTTGAAAATTTCTCCCTCCTACTAACTTATTTTTCCATGACACTAGTCTTGTATTCAAGAGCTGACGTCCACTGCAGTTGAAGAACACATTTATTGTAAAATTATATCAAGTTTCTCAAAAACAAAAAATTGTAAAATTCCATCAAATGCGCAGGTAATAAGATTAAGTTGAATACAAATAATCTACTTTATTAAAATAAGAAAGAAATTAAGAAGCATGACTCACTTCCTTTCTACATCATACATCAAATATTTGGGCATTGTTCATGCACAAAAGTCATCCAGTCCTCTTAATGTGAGGCAGAAGCAGTTATATAATAAGATGTGGACCTTAATATTTGTATAATATCATTAATTGACACAATCTTCTGACATTTTTGTTTCTATTGATGACAACAAATAGAAAGGTACTTGCCAGCAATTTCAGCTGTATCATTGAGATTCTGACGGCCAAAAGACTGCATATTCATCACCTATCCCTGTTTCAAATATTTAGTTTATCTGAAGCTTAGACTGTTAATTATGGAGAAAAATAGCGATTGATAAAAATGTATTGGCTATGAGAAGGAACTGGAAAAATAAGTGATAATTGTTAAAGATTAAACCAAAATTATGGATACTGTAGTAAATTTCCTTAGCGTAAATTTTGTCTGTAGAATTCGGGCATGATGTTATGTGAGGATCCATATAAATAAAGATACCTATCAATTAAACTTAACATGAGTTGTCATGCCAAGAGAAACGGTAACAGAACATTTCATAGACTAGCGAGAGAAACGGTAACAGAACTGTTCATAGACTAGCATAACAAGGTTTATTAATTCAAGATATATGTATTTGGTTGGAGGAAACTCCTTCATTTCTCATCTCTACTGTAACAAATAATCAGAGTTTGAATTAATAATATTTATGGTGTTTTGTACTTTTTTTTTAACCATGGTTTTATCCTTTTGAATTTTTCTAGCAAGGTTTTAACGAGGCAACCCATATTTTTTCCTATAAAAGCAATGGCGGAAGATAGTAGGGGCGGGGAGGTGCCAACCCCCCCTTCCCCCGCCCCCCAAGGTCACGTGCTAATATTAATGTAAGGTTTCATGTGGGTATAAGTTTGCATCTCAAATTTCTTTTAAATCTTGACATATTAGAGCGCCCCAAATTTCCAAAGTTAGGAGTAAATTATTAAAAGCCCACAAGCCCACACTGCCAAGCACGTACCAAACTCTATTTCACAAGTAATACGATATGGGTATAATGGGTTTGGATAATTGGATTCAACCAACCCGAACCAAGAATTAATCTCAAAAAATCACAGAACTCTCATTCTGTCTCGGGTGGAAAGTTCTACAGTTTCTGTGCGCTCCCACTTTTGGAATTTTCGCTCTTTCTTTTATAATTTTTGAATTCAACTAAACATCTTAAATTGAATCTCAGTTTGTCGGCTTTTCTTTTCAGTTTTAGAGATGTAATGTATTCTCTAAATCGTGAAGGCACAACTTATTCCCCTTTCCATTCTTTTATTCTTTTATTATGAATAACATATATTTTGTTTAATTATTGATTTCTCTTCTTTGATTAACATCTCTAAGCGTGAATTGTATCAGTATATATATTTTTATTAAATAACTGACCAGTATATGTTTTGAGATATTCTTATATTAGATATGTGTCGAGAGCAAAACCTTTATGATTTATCTCATATTAGATATGTTTCTGAGAGCAAAACCTCAATGATTCCATTTGGGGCTGTTTGGTTCGGTTTAAAACATCGGCAAAGCATTTCACGCCCCGACACTCCACCTCATTGCTTTCAAGCTAGGTTTCTTTTCACCCTTTTGTTCGCTTTTCTCCTCTTCCCTCCACACAAAACCCTCTCCACCTCACCAGGTTTTCCCCATTTCCTTCGAAAACGAGAGGAAATCGCCCCAAATCTGTACTTTTGTCAGATCCGCGGTTTTGAGGGGGAAAACTCTGTGCCTTTCCCTCGTTCTTTTTCACTTTTCGCGCCTCGTTTCCTCTCTGATGGTTGCGAAAGTTCTGAAGTGAAGATTAGTGCTTGATCTTTGATTTTTGAGGGAGATCTCAATCATCGGTTCCTCAAATTCATATTTTTTCTTATCTTGGTAAAAAGGCAGCGCCTTTATTGGGAAAATATCGTATTTTTGCTAGATTTTTGCTGGTTCTTGCTGGATTATTGCTAAATCTTGCTTGATCTTGCTGGATTTTGCTGGATTTTTGGCTTGATCTTGCTGGATATTTGCTCGACCTTGTTGGATTTCTGCTAGATTTTAGCTAAAAACGCAAGCTAAGGTATGATTTTTACAATTTTTTACGAATATTTTGATGATATTTGGATATTGCAGTTTTATAGAATTATTCTTAAATTATGTTCCAAATATGGTGATCTTATTGTGTTCTTGAATGATATTTGTGATGATATTTTGACAATTCTAGTTCACATTGTGGTACAAGAGATATGCAGAAATTCCAATGGGGAAAAATTTATGAGTGAAAATCAATATTACAAATTTAGTTAATAAACAATAGAAAGCACAGATATAACGTATGTGTTTGTGGAACATATTATGGTGGCACATTATTATTGTGGAACATATTATTGTAATAGGTAGTACTTATTTGTATGACACCGATTTTAGTTGTGCTTTTACATTGAGCTTGTGGTTTTCTATGCATATTTTTCCGGTTTATGTGAATATTTTAGAATACTAAAAAAATTTCATTGAACTTGTGCGGGGTTTTATAAGTCACCATATATATGACAATTATAAAATTGTATCGTTAGCAACCTACAATGTATCTACATTGTATTGGATGGCTACTGCAATGTCATGAGTTTTAATTGGTGATTTTTTTAACTTATAGGCTATGATGATTGTCAAAAATTCTGAGATTAGCAACCTGCAATGTTTTTTAATATTGCACTGGATGGCTAACAATGATGATATTGACCAAGTTCTGAGCCCACATCCATGTCATATAGATATTTATGACTAATCAGGTTGTTTAAAGGGTTTTACTGGCTTCATAACTTAGTTCCCTTAATTCAGGTACATATTTCATAAAATTATCAATAATCATGTTATTACAGGTTACATGTACTTCTTTTCATGTCAAACAGGTCTCCGGATGATAAATTAGGTATTTTTCATCTCAAATAGATATTTATGACTCATCAGGTTGTTTATAGGTTTTTACAGGTTTTTACAGGTTTCATAAGAATTTATTGGTAATTCAGGTACGTATTTAATAAACTTATGAATAATCATGTTATTACAGGTTTCGTGTGATTTTTTCGTGTCAAACAGGTTTCGGGATGTTAAATCAGGTATTTTTCATGTCAAATCAGGTAGATAGTTCATAACAGTAATGATTAGCATGTTATTACAGGTTTCGTATGTTTTTTTTATGTCAAACAGATAATTATGATGAATTTGGTTAGTTACTGCTTTTTCATGTTATATTTTGGTAAGATTACCTCTCATAACGATAAAAAATTAAATTGTCTTTAGTGAGTGGTAAACTTACCATTGGTGACCACATACACTTTTCACTACACACTTCAATACCAACCAAACACATGAAAAGGGAAAAATGTCTAATCAATGAAAGTTTTCCATCTTTTTTTTTTACCAACCAAACACATGAAAAGTGTATCATTGTGTTTCCTCCCATGTTTTCATACCAACCAAAGCCAAACATTCACTTTCATTGAAAAGTGTGGAAAACCAAAACATCCCTTTTCACTACATGAAATGTGTTTCCTCTCAAACATGGAAACGAACCAAACAGCCCCTTGGTGAAGTTGAGAGTCGACCACCAAACTTGTTCCTCTAAATCAGAGAGCATAAAGGTATGTGATAGGCAATTTCTAGAATCTCACGCAGGGGGGGAAAACTTTTACGTCTTCTAGTGATCTTCTTGCATAAACTTCAGAGGAACTGTTCAGCTATTTGGCCCGGACTAAAATGACCCTTTTTAGCCTAGCTCTATTCTATTTATAGTCAAATAAGGGCCACATTTTCTATGGGCCAGACCGGGCTGTGCACCTTTAATTCCGCTTCAGTCATGACAATGCCACTGGTCACACATTAAGAAGGGGGGAAAAAAGCTACTAACGAACAATTGTTGACACGATGTGGGTTTATTTCTTAAACTAGCCATAATTGGTTATCAATACGTGGACTACTCTAATTAATTTTGAATGTACTAATCATAATTTTATTTTATTTTTTTTCAAATTTTCATTGAGGACGATTCACATCAATTCACCAATAAATAATACCGGTTGTGATTTTAGTAACAAGTGAAACTCTTTAGTACCGAAATATATTGAAGGAGATCTGAGTCCAAAAGAGCTTAATGTAGTTTGGTACATTTATGATTTAAAGGTCTAACGGAAAAATTGGAGCTAATTTCTCTGGTGAAGTTTAATAGTTATTGTTTTAATCATATTACACTTTGATTGATTGTAATACAATTGACCAAGCACTTTCTTGGCTCTTTCTCATTGGCTAGTCTACTTACCATGTTGAAATTTTGTGCCCTCAAATTTGTAGGGCTTCCATTTTTAAACCAACATCACGTGGTCGAGGTGTATCTCATGATCATTACTAATCCAATTACTGTTTTTCAGTAAATTGTCAAAAATTTACGTGAATAGCATTTGCAAATGCACATGGGGAGCAGATCCAGAACCCGATATCATTCTCTATCGCCTCGTTTGGTACGCAGGAATAAGTGGGAATGGAATACAATTCCCACTCTTTATTCATGCCTACCAAATCGATGTATTTTAGATCTTAGAATTATTTATTCCCAAACTTATCAATTCTCACTTTATGTGAGAATTGTCATTCCCAACCATTTAACAAGGAATTGATATTCCCACTTAAGTGGGAATGAAAATAATCAAATAATTCCCAATTATACCCTCCTTAAAAGATACAAATAGATATAAATTCCCATATGAAAAATTATTTTTTTAGAAAAAATATTATTAGATGCTCGTACAAATATACAAATAGATATAAAATATTAAAATACTTGTTCGACGTTGCCCTAGTTCCATCGCGTCTGCAAAAAAAAAATCCCGTCTTCGCCTCGATTGCCCTAGTTCCATCGCGGCTGCAGTAGACAAAAAATCCCGTCTTCGCCTCGATTGCCCTAGTTCCATCGCGGCTGCAGTAGACAAAAAAATCCCGTCTTCGCCTCGACGCCACTCGGTAAGGTAACCATTGTTTCTTTTTTAAATTTATATGTGTGGCTAATCTTTACCTAATCTTTACAAGAATTTTTTATCTTTTGGCGACTCGGTTAGATAATCTATTGGCGACTAGGTTAGCTAATATTTTATCTTTGGTGTTTGATGTTAGATTGCTTGGAAACAATACTGCACCTTTCTATCCCCAGCAGCCTTAAAATGTGGAATTATTGCTGAAATATGGTAGCACAAGTAGGGTGAGAAGTAGAACAGTAATTTGTGTTGATGAATGAGTAAATATAAACTATACATAAAACTCTATACAGCAACAATCAAGAACACCCTGACTTGAGCATGAGTTATAAATTACCATTTCTTCAATTTTGTCGATAGAGCATCTCTAGCTGATTATTGAATGATTAGCAAAATTTTTAATAAATCTCCTCTGAAGACAACTTCATAAGTTCCAAACGCGCAAAACATGTTCACGAGACAAACAATTCTTCAATTCTCTCTATAAACCATCCCTGGCTAATTACTGAATGATTAGCAAAAAGTTGAATAAATATCCTCTTAAGAATTGATTACTACAAGCTTATTTGGATATTTCTAATAATTGTTGAATGTGATAGTTTATGCATATAAAATTTTAAACTAACATATGGATGATATAGTGCACTTTCTTCTTTTTTTCCCCTAAACATGAAATCTCAAAAGTTCTTTTATCAGGAGATGTTGTGAAGCGTGCTCGATTATTCACGATTTAGTAGACACATTTGATTAATGTGGGTAATGGTGAGTCTGTAGATCTATAAGCATACAATTTTGATGTTTTCTCATTTTATCAAGTCCTAATTTTTTTTTGCAATAACGTTGGCATCTAGATAAGAAATCTTTTTTACTATATGCAATATCTCTTATGCGGCATTCTTCTCTTCACTAGCTTACGCTGATGGTAATAACATTAGTCTTTCAGACAAATAATAGGCAGTAGCATTAGAAGTTAGAAATGAGGAATTATAATTATTTATAATAAAAAATAATTTCTATGAAAATTATTTTTCAATTTGTAAGCCAAAGTCCGAAATTGTTGCCGAGGCAGTGTGCCAAAATATAACTATCACATGAAAAA
This sequence comes from Asparagus setaceus, assembly GCA_012295165.1. Lineage (NCBI taxonomy): Eukaryota > Viridiplantae > Streptophyta > Magnoliopsida > Asparagales > Asparagaceae > Asparagus > Asparagus setaceus. The sequence goes on along the minus strand of CM022705.1, from coordinate 48,203,310 downwards.
TTATTTCTATAAGAAAAAAATATCATTTCCATAAAACTTATTTTTCTCAAAAAATGAATGATTTAGTCTTTTTTAAAATATTTTAATGTTTTTAAAATTTTGTGTTTTGGTAATGGCATTATTAGAAAACTAAATTTTATTCTCACTTGTAAATAAATGATACCAAACATGGGAATGAGAATAAGATTGTCATTCCCGTTTCATTCTCTAAACGCGCCCAAACATGAGAATGAGAATTAACATTCAATTCCCACATCTATTCCATTCCATTCCCATCTTCTTTCCATTCTCACTTAACTCCATTCTCGCGTACCAAACGAGGCGTATATAAAAAGAGCCTAAAACGCGTTTTTGTTTGTGGCATCATACTCTGATAATAGTGTCAAAAATACAAAGAACACTTAGTGGAGGAGCCAGCGCTATAGCTCAGGTGGTTGGATATCCATGTTCCTTTGTTTGAGGTCGGGAGTTCGATCCGTGGCATTGCTTGATTCCCTTTTTAATTTTTTTGTTGCACTAAATAAACTAAGACCACAATAATTCCATTTTAGTCCCTCAATCTACAATAACTCCATATTAGTCCCCTAAATCTTTGAAATTGCTCATTAATCCCTAAATGATAAACATTGCTCAATTGTGTTTTCACTCCCAAAATCTATCTTCTTCAAAAAAAGGTTACTTGCACTTTGGTACCTTACACCTTATTTCACTCTAATATCTCATAGTTCTTTGAACTTTGATACCCAAAATCTACAATAATTCCATATTAGTCCTTCAAATCTACAATAATTCCATATAATTTTTTCTGACACTTTCACTCTATATAAAAAGAGCCTTCAACGCGGTTTTGTTTGTGGCATCATACTCTGAGAATCGTGGTCAAAATTAAACATCATAGAAACAAAGCTATGCAGCAATCTAGCCCAATTGGTTGGGAGCCCACGTTCATTAACCCGTGGTCTGGTTTTCGACCCCTATAATTGGCTTTTTTTGTTTAGCCTCAAATGAAGATGGATCTTACATATTAGTCCCTTATATCTAGAATAATTGCATATTAGTCCCTCAATCTACAATAACTCCATATTAATCCCCTAAATCTTTGAAATTGCTCATTAATCCCTCAATGACCGAAACACCTTATTTCACTTTAATATCTCATAGTTCTTTGAACTTTGATACCCAAAATCTACAATATTCCATATTACTCCTTCAAATCTACAATAATTCTATATAATTTTTGACATACAAAGGTTTGCTTTTGACACATTGATACCCCAAACTTGGGTTAGATAATCAAAGCTAAAAATACGTAAACTTTAAGGTACCACTGTAAAAAAAATACAAATCTTTGTGGTATCAAAGTTAAAATATTTATAATTTTGGGGGTACTAAAGTGTTAAAAAAACTTTGAGTTTTCAAAGATAAAAAGGTGGTTTTTAAGAATAGGATTCATCACGCAAGTTTGGCAGTACTGAGCAGAGGTAAAGGTATGAGGTACCTTTACCTAGGTAGGGGGCAATATTTATGCCAATTGTCTAACCAAATCAGGCGGTACATGTGTCACTATCCTATTGGCTGAGATAGTCATGGAATTTACTTTGTGAGCAAGTAAATCCACGTAACAAGACATCATTAGTGAAACAAGGTTTCTCTGACATATATTACAATCAATAAAGTTATGGAAGTTGGTAATTAGAGGAATTGATTTCGATGAGGGGCTTATGTACAACTTATCTTCAATGATTCAATATGATTTGAATCAAAATAGTATGATTTGAAAAACCGCAGAATAAAATAAAAATGCAAAGATATAATAAACTAAAGGGTAAGTTGCACATAATTCCCTTATATATACCTTCAATTAGCTCATTTATTAGCACGTATCCCCCCTCAATTCTTAAGGGAAGAGTGCAATGTGCTAATAAATAACTTAGGGGGTTAAGTGGAAATGAAGGTATAGATGAGGGATTTATATACAATTTACCCTAACCTATGTTTATTATAAATGTAGTAATTTCAAAATTTTAAAATATTTTGGATATTGACTACATTTAAAATAACTTTAAGAAATATTAACTATTATCTCCATACATATTGATCATTACTAAATTTGGCACGTGCATTGCACGTGCCCCTGCTAACTAGTGTTACGAAAAATAGCCTAAAACGCGTTTTTGTTTGTGGCATCATACTCTGATAATAGTGTCAAAACTACAAAGAACGCTCAATGGATGGATGAGCCAGTGCTATAGCTCAGGTTGTTGGATATCTATGTTCCTTTCTATGAGGTCGGGAGTTCGATCCGTGGCATTGTTTGATTCCCTTTTTTATTTTTTTGTTGCACTAAATAAACTAAGACCACAATAATTCCATTTTAGTCCCTCAATCTACAATAACTCCATATTAGTCCTCTAAATCTTTGAAATTGCTCATTAATCCCTAAATGATAAACATTGCTCAATTGTGTTTTCACTCCCAAAATCTATCTTCTTCAAAAAAAGGTTACTTGCACTTTGGTACCTTACACCTTATTTCACTCTAATATCTCATAGTTCTTTGAACTTTGATACCCAAAATCTACAATAATTCCATATTAGTCCTTCAAATCTACAATAATTCCATATAATTTTTTCGACACTTTGTTACGATAAAGTTTATACTTTTAACTTTGACATACACAAAGTTGCTTTTAACACTTTGATACCCCAACTTGGGTTAGAGTATTAAAGTTAAGAATATGTAAGCTTTAGGGTACCAATTAAAAAAGTGTGAATCTTTGTTTTATCAAAGTTAAAATATTTATAACTTTTGGGGTACTAAAGTGTTAAAAAACTTTGAGTTATTAAAGATAAAAAGATGGTTTCAGAGAATAGGATTCATCAACCAAGCTTAAAACTTAGGTATTTAAGTGATAATAACGTCAAGGGTTTTGCTTATAAACCCAAAGTTTTACCACCATTTACTTAAAAATCCATGTAGTTTTATATGTTTTCATACACACAAAATACAAAGTTTACTTAACTTTAACCAAAAATATAAACTTTTTCATTCAATACGATGTGTAGCTACACATTGTAGAGTGTACTAAAACATAAACATTGAATAGGCCATTCAAATTTGAACTTTTCATAAGTTATGGAAGTTGGTAATTAGAGGAATTGATTATTGATGAGATTTGAACTTATCTTCAAAGATTCGATATGATTTGAAACAAAATATATAATTTTAAAACCGCAGAAATAAATAAAAATACAAAGATATAATAAACTAAAAGGTAAGTTGCACATAACTCCCTTATATATACCTTCAATTAGCTCGTTTATTAGCACTTATCCCTCTCAATTCTTAAGGGAAGAGTACTATGTGCTAATAAATAACTTAAGAGGGTTAAGTGAGACTGAAAGTATAGATGAGGGATTTATATACAATTTACCTTAACCTAATTAATTATAAATGTAGTAATTTCAAAATTTTAAAACATTTTGGATATTGACTACATTTAAAATAACTTTCAAGAATATTAACTATTATCTCCTTACATATTGACCATTCTTGTAAAAGTTGCACATAAAACTTAATTTTCTAAGTATAGTCTTTGTTATTCTAATTTCGCATATATAAAATATAACATTATTTTGTATAAACTCCCAACTAAATTTGGCACGTGCATTGCACGTGCCCAGCTAACTAGTAATTTATAAAACCACTAAGATCTAGGACACACAACCTTTTTTTTTATAAATTTGCGAGAAAAATCTACACAATAATATATGAAGCTAACTCCAAGTTGTACAATTATATGAATCAGCCCTGGCATTATAGCGATGTTTTTATTATTAGTTCAGATTTTTACATTATGGTTAAAAAATTTAAAAGTATTATTTTCTCAATCATACTTATATAGGATATAAACAGATTAGCAAGCACATGAGCCTCAAGGCTCAAGCCGTAAGTTTTTTTTTTAATATATAAATAACTGGTGCGTGTGCCATTTGTATAGGTATGGGCCGGGTTGGTCCATGGGCCGACCCGGTATCCACCCAAGCTGCAGGGCCCGCCGGGTCCGAGGCTAGGTCTGGGACCAAAGTGTTTGGCCCGGCCCACATGCGGCCCAACCTGGTCTCGATCGGGCCTGGCCCAGTTCGCGGAGAAAGAGCTATCATAGTTCCACATTTTACATGATGAACTATTTATAATATTACATTACATCCGATAATCTATTCCGGCTCACGGACAAAGAGCTATCATAGCTCCACATTTTATATGATGAACCATTCATAATATTACATTACACCCAATAATCTATTCATTACTCTCATATTACATATAAAATAAATAAAGAAATAAAATTGTAGAGAGAATGAATAAACCATGAAAAATCTCATAGCTCAAGTCTATGTCGAAACATGAGACCTTAACAATTAGTACACTCATAAACATCATTTATCACAATATTTGGAGTTTAAAATAATTAAAAGTAAATTAAATATAATCAAACAAAGAGGGATGCTTCGGTACTCCCATATTAGGCTTTTTTAAATGCTAAAAAATCAAAAATGGCTGAAAACTAGGTAGGGCGTTTTGGTCATTTCCTATTTAATTTACTTTCTTTTTCATTTTTCTGTTGTTTCTCTTCTCCACCGGTGCCCCCAAACAAAAAACATCCAATGTTAATTTATTGCTCAAATCTAGTTGTTCTTATATATGTTTTAACGATGGAACATTTGGCTCTCCACCATGAACCCAATAAAAAGAGGTTTGCTTCATGTTCCTCAAATCCTTCTTCAATGGCACTGATTCGAAGCTTTTTTCTCCTTAGAAAGATTTCAAACACTCTCCTAACCCATGAAACTTGTCAAAGGAAACCCACTGCAAGAACACAATGCAACCAAGAGGATAAGGTAATTGGGACCAATAGTTGGGTAAATAGAGAAAAATTGCACTTGAGGGGATGGATTGTCGATAAAATAGAAGAAGAGGCAAAAAAATGGAGTTCGGCCATAATTAGTTAGCCATTAATGGCAGGAATGTGACCTTGGAGTCTCTTGGAGGAAAATTAGAGAGGGAGGACACGCAGACCCACTACAAATTAGTTGTGACCTAACTGAATTGGCCCTAAACGTTTAGATAATTACCAATATGATAGTGGAACTCCAATTTTCATGATGGGGCCCACTACAAATTTTGTGAGAGCACAAAGCACGGAACTATTTACAACTTTTGCCAGTGGTACTCCAAAAAATAATTTTTGGAGTACCAAAGCTGTTGGCTCAAACAAATAGTAATACAAGAAATATAACCAAATAACAATAATTAGAAAAGAAAAATGACAAACCATAGGCGGCATTGAAACCAGTGGGCTAGGTCAGGCCGTGACTCTCGCGAGTAGGTGGTCTTGGGTCAACGGCCAAACCCAGAACCACAATCCTCAGCCTAGCCTACACTGACCTAGCCGGGTCCAAGTCTAACCCACGGTAGAAAGTAATTTGGATGCGTCGATGGGAGTCAGGCCGGCTCATGCCCATCCCTACATTTGAATTTGTTAAGTCTAATTTTTCTTACAAAGTTGGCTCATGCCCACCCCTACATTTGAATTTGTTAAGTATTACTTTTCTTACAAAATTGTAAGCTAAGTTTGAGATTAGACTCGGATGTTTGAGTCAGCCCATTTGGCTGACTCTATAACCTTTTTTTTTTTAAGTAACAAGTAGGGCAGAGTATAAATCATATCAGAACCTCCCGCACGGTGCGGGAGGTTTAACAAACAGGGGGGACAATTAGATCATTTTATTGTCCTCCTTTGTGGCTCACAGAACTCCGCACCGTGCGGGGTCCTCGTAAGATTTCTATTCGTAAGGTGCCTTACTGATGAAGATATTAATAACAAAACTATGTACGAAAAGTGATGCTAGAGGGTGAGGAGTGGACCCATAGATCGTCACTCACCACAAACTAAGGCTAGCTAACTGGCATATCAACCCTACTATAAATATATCAAGTTAAGAATTCACAAAAACAAAAAGCATCACCATAACCACAAGACTACAAAACAATAGTTTAAAAACCCACAACCACATGAGTTAATAGTTTAAAAAACCAACAACCACATGAGTTAATAGTTTAAAAACCAACAGCTGATAAATAAAAACCAACAATGGTTCACAAAACCCACAACCACATGAGTTAATAGTTTAAAAACCAACAGCTGATAAATAAAAAACCGTCATGTTCCCACCATCATTCCCCATTTGATCCTTGTTTGGGTTTCCATTACCTCCTAAATATTTTACAAAAGATCATAAAAGGGCAGCTAGAAGAAAATAACGGCCAACACTTGGGTTGTATGCACAATCAATGTGACTTCCTCCTCCCTCGTTTCGACAACAGTGAGATCATTCAATTTATGTAGCGTGTGTTGATGTATTTTTTTACACATTATTTTAAATAAAATTGTAAATAATACAGGCATGTACATTAAACACACATATAGAAAACAAAATAGTCAACAAAATTAACTAGTAACACCTAACAAAAAATAAAAATAAAATCAGATGTATAAATAAGTTGTTTTCGTATAAGTCAAAAAATCCTTAAAAAGAAAAAGTATGAAAAAATATTAATTTAAATAAAATAATTCTAAAAATAATAAACAAATAAAAACATATAATCAATCAACTCAAAGTAACTAACAAAATCCAATTCATATTTTAAAATTCATATCCTTAATTTTTTTAAAAAAGATTTCACAGAACCCCTAACAGTTAGATGGTAGTCCCACCGGGCGTGCTAGAACCTATAGGCTATCATTGAGATTGATCCAGCAAAGACAAAGGCTATCATTGAGATGTCACCACCTCGAAATTTACATGAGCTGAAAAGTCTTCAAGGACGACTTGCATACATTCGGCGTTTCATTGCTAATTTAGCTGGCAGATGCCAACCATTTACACGACTAATGAAGAAAGGAGTTTCTTTTGAATGGGATGAAGCATGTCAAAATGCTTTTGAAAGCATAAAAAAAATACTTGACATGCCCACCTGTGTTGGGAGTTCCTATTAAAGGGCGTCCTCTAATATTATATACGGCTGCATTACCAATGTCCCTGGGGGCATTATTGGCCCAAGTTAATGATGAAGGAAAGGAAGTTGCTTTATATTATTTGAGTCGTATGATGCTGGGGGCAAAACAAAACTATCCTAGTATGGAGAGGATATGTTTGGCCTTAGTCTTTGCAGCCCAGAAATTTAGACATTATATGTTAGAGCATACTATTTACTTAGTATCTCGGACAGATCCTCTCAGATATATTCTTGGAAAATTAGTGTTATCGGGTCGCTTAGCAAAATGGGAAATATTTTTGACTCAATTTGATATTGTCTATGTACCTCAAAAGGCTGTTAAAGGGCAGGCTTTAGCAGATTTCCTAGCCGCTCATGCTTTACCAGGAGAGAAAGAGATTGAAGATGATCTTCCTGATGATGAAGTTATGACTACCTTCATAGCCCCTTCATGGGTCATGTATTTTGACGGAGCTAGTCGAGGAATGGGGGCAGGAGCTGGAGTTGTATTTGTTACCCCTAAAGAAGAATCTCTACCATACTCTTTTACATTAACTTTAGCATCATCTAATAATAAAGCTGAGTATGAGGCTCTTATCATTGGTCTTGAATTAGCATTGGACTTACGTCTTGATCCATTGATAGTTTATGGTGATTCACAACTTGTTATACATCAACTGAATGGAAAATATGTTATCAAAAAGAAGGAATTGATTGCATATTTTCTAAAGGCCCAAGAGCTGATACATCAATTCCAAGAAATTCAAATTGAACATGTCCCTCGATCTTATAATCATAGAGCGGACGCTTTGGCAAGCCTTGCAGCTTCATTGGCTATTTCTCCAAATACTACCCTCCAAATAAATGTGGAAGCGAGGCGGGTACTATCTTCGATACTTAAAGAGTCACCACAAGAGACATTAAAATCCACAACTATTTCGGCTTACATTGAAGAGGAAACAGATTGGCGAAGACCCTTACTAGATTATCTCCATCATGGAATTCTTCCCGCAAATAGTCACCAGAGGCAACAAATAAAGAAGCGTGCAATACATTATACTTGTATCGAGGGTATTCTCTTTAGGAGATCCTTTGATGGTATGCTTCTTCGATGTTTATCTGAAAATAAAGCTATGAAAGCTTTATAAGAAGTACATGCAGGGGTATGTGGGGCCCATCAATCAGGATGAAGGCTTTACCATCAACTCAAACATTTGGGATATTATTGGTCTGAAATGGCTCAAGATGCAATGCAATTTGCTAAGAGATGCCATGTTTGTCAAATTCATGCAGATTTCATACACCAATCCCCAGAACCACTCCATACTACTAACGTATCTTGGCCTTTTGATGCATGGGGAATGGACATTGTAGGCCCTATTCATCCTCCATCATCCAAGAGACATAGCTATATATTGGCTGCAACTGACTATTTTTCTAAATGGGCAGAAGCTATCCCTCTAAAAGATGTACGAGGTGTAGATGTGGTAAATTTTATTCGTACTCACTTAATTTATTGATTCGGTATACCAGCTAGGATCATATCTGATAATGGAAGTCCATTTAAAAATCAGGATATGCAGAGACTTTGTGCAAAATTTCATATTAAACATTATTTTTCATCAGCCTATAATGCAGCGGCCAATGGTCAAGCTAAAGCATTCAATAAGACATTATGCAAATTATTGAAGAAGGCGGTCTCTCATAATAAACGAGAATGGCATGAGTGGCTTATGGAGAGTTTATGGGCATATCGTACTACTATTCGAACGTACGCCTACAGGGTCAACGCCTTATGCATTGGTATTCGGCGGTGAAGCTGTACTGCCACTTGAAGTGTAAATTCCATCTTATAGAGTTGCAATCCACGAAGGGCTTTCAGAGGATGAAGCACTAAAAGCTCGGCTAGAAGAATTGGATGGCTTAGAGGATAAGCGCTTAAAAGCAAAATAAATTTTGGAGATGTATCAGGCTCGTATTTCACGAGCTTTTGATAAAAAAGTTCATCATAGATCCTTCAAGATTGGTGATTTAGTATTGGCTGTTGTTCATCCTATGATCATCACGAGGTGAACAAAAAGTAAGTTTGAACCAAAATGGGAAGGCCCTTTCATAGTGCAAGAAGTCTACTCTAACGGGGCTTATAAAATAATTTCACCTGATGGAGAGTACTCTCCTCCCCCAATAAATGCAAAATTTCTGAAACGATATTATGCCTAAAGAGGCATAACACTCCAAACTTTCACGAGTATAAACTGTAAGACACTCCAAACTTTCACGAGTATAAACTGTAAGACACTCTAAACTTTTATGAGTATAAACTATAAGACACTCTAACTTTTACGAGTATAAATTGAAAGAAACTCCAAGCTTTTATGAGTACAAACTAAGAGTAACTCTAAACTCTAACGCCTCGTTTGGTATGCGAGAATGAGTGAGAATGGAATGCAATTCTAACTTCTCATTCATGCTTACCAAATATGATGTGTTTTTGAATGCTAGAAATAACATTCCCACTTCTCATCAATTCCCACTTAATGTGGGAATTGCAATTCCCAATGAGTTATTAAAGAATTGATATTCTCACTTAAGTGAGAATGAAAATAATAAAATAAATCCCGGATATACCCTTCTTAAAGATATTCTCACTTTATTCTCTAATCACACCCAAACATGAGAATGGGAATGAGCATTCCATTCCCACATTAATTCTATTCTATTCCTACCTTCATTCCATTCTCACTTGACTCTATTCCCGCATACTAAATGAGGTGTAAGAGGATAAACTATGAGTAAACCTATCAGGTAGGTATGGTCTATACAAGGTAAAAAAAATTTCTCTTTCTACACTCGAAAAAAAAAATTCTGACCATCCTTTGGTATTTCAGTGATAACTTTCTACAGAGAGCTTCAATTCAAGTAAAGTCATGTTTACACAAAACTAGACTCAAAATCTGATCTATCATTTCAAACGAGAAGTCATTTGGAGTTTTCTAGACAAAGTTATGCCAAAAAAAAATGCGGACCTATGTGCAGTCCAATGACGACCAATACAAACTGGAATCAGTGCTCTTGCATCATCTCATTAAAAAAATCTTCAACAACCTCCAAACTCTAAGAGGATAAACTATGAGTATATTTGATACCCCAAAGGCTGGTATATCAAAGTTTAAAAAAATTTCTTGTGTACTCAGCGATGATTTCATCTTTATTGAGAGGTGATCGTAACAAATACAAGTATGAAATTTGAAGCATCATTTGTATTGAAAATATCAAATATAAATAGAATGGTTTTTTTGAACCCATTTTATGAATTAAGGCTCTGTTCATCTATTTTGCATTAAGGAGCAACGCCTTAGGGATTTCTAAAATTTATTTTCTGCATTGTGACCTTTGCCTCAAAATTTTATTCTCGAAACATGAAGCTTTCGAGGTGCATGGTCCTCCGTTCTGGAGTTAAACTCCGTACTTAAACCCCATGACACCTTGAGAATAAAATTTTAAAACAAAGGAGAAGCCTAGTGTCTCTAGACTTATTTTATGAGGTGAGGCCGTCTCTTGATTTATTTTGAGTCAGGAAGGCAAAGCTTAAGGGTTCCTAAAATACAATTCTATGTATTATGTCCCATGTCTTAAAAATTTAATTCTCGAAGCAAGAAGCTTTTGAGGTGCATGGTTCTCCGTTCTGGAGTTTGAACTCTGTACTTGAACCCCATGGCACCTTGAGAATAAAATTCTAAAACCAGGGACAAGGTTAGTGTCTCCAAATTTATTTTATGAGGTGAGGTTGTCTCTTGATTTATTTTGAATCAGGGGGCAAAGGCTTAAGGGTTCTTAAAATTTATTTTCATGTATCATGACCCATGCCTTAAAAATTTTATTCTCGAAGCCTGAAGCTTTTGAGGTGCATGGTCCTTCGTTCTGGAATTTGACCTCCGTACTTGAACCCCATGGCACATTGAGAATAAAATTTTAAAACAAGGAGCCTAGTGTCTCTAAATTTATTTTATGAGGTGAGGTTGTCTCTTGATTTATTTTGAATCAGGGAGCAAAGGCTTAAAGGTTCCTAAAATTTATTTTTATGTATCATGACCCATGCCTTAAAAATTTTATTCTCGAAGCCTGAAGCTTTCGAGGTGCATGGTCCTCCGTTCTGGAATTTGACCTTAGTACTTGAACCCCATGGCACCTTGAGAATAAAATTTTAAAATAAGGGAGAAGCCTAGTGTCTCCAAATTTATTTTATGAGGTGAGGTTGTCTCTTGATTTATTTTGAATCAGGGGGCAAAGCCTTAAGGGTTCCTAAAATTCATTTTTATGTATCATGACCCATGCCTTAAAAAGTTTATTCTTGAAGCCTGAAGCTTTTGAGGTGCATGGTCCTCCGCTCGAATTTGACCTCCGTGACTTGAACCCCATGGAACCTTGAGAATAAAATTTTAAAACAAGGGAGAAGCCTAGTGTCTCCAAATTTATTTTATGAGGTGAGGTTGTCTCTTGATTTATTTCGAATCAGGGGGTAAAGGCTTAAGGGTTCCTAAAATTCATTTTTATGTATCACGACCCATGCCTTAAAAATTTTATTCTTGAAGCCTGAAGCTTTTGAGGTGCATGGTCCTCCATTCTGGAATTTAACCTTCGTACTTGAACCCCATGGAACCTTGAGAATAAAATTTTAAAACAAGGGAGAAGCCTAGTGTCTCCAAATTTATTTTATGAGGTGAGGTTGTCTCTTGATTTATTTCGAATCAGGGGGTAAAGGCTTAAGGGTTCCTAAAATTCATTTTTATGTATCACGACCCATGCCTTAAAAATTTTATTCTTGAAGCCTGAAGCTTTCGAGGTAGGTGCATGGTCCTCCGTTCTGAAATTTAACCTCCGTACTTGAACCCCATGGCACCTTGAGAATAAAATTTTAAAACAAGGGGAAGCGTAGTATCTCCAAATTTATTTTATGAAGTGAGGTTGTCTCTTGATTTATTTCAAATCAGGGGGCAAAGCCTTAAGGGTTCCTAAAATTCATTTTTATGCATCATGACCCATGCCTTAAAAATTTTATTCTCGAAGCCTGAAGCTTTCGAGGTGCATGGTCCTTCGTTCTGGAATTTAACCTCTGTACTTGAACCCCATGGCACCTTGAGAATAAAATTTTAAAACAATGGGAAGCCTAGTGTCTCCAAATTTATTTTATGAGGTGAGGTTGTCTCTTGATTTATTTCAAATCAGGGGGCAAAGCCTTAAGGGTTCCTAAAATTCATTTTTATGCATCATGACCCATGCCTTAAAAATTTTATTCTCGAAGCCTGAAGCTTTCGAGGTGCATGGTCCTCCGTTCTGAAATTTAACCTCCTTACTTGAACCCCAAGGCACCTTGAGAATAAAATTTTAAAATAAGGGAGAAGCCTAGTATCTCCAAATTTATTTTATGAGGTGAGGTTGTTTCTTGATTTATTTCGAATTAGGGGGCAAAGCCTTAAGGGTTCCTAAAATTTATTTTTATGTATCATGACCCATGCCTTAAAAATTTTATTCTCGAAGCCTGAAGCTTTCAAGGGGCATGGTCCTCCGTTCTAGAATTTGACCTCCGTACTTGAACCCCATGGCACCTTGAGAATAAAATTTTAAAATAAGGGAGAAGCCTAGTGTGTCCAAATTTATTTTATGAGGTGAGCTCGTTTCTTGATTAATTTTGAAAATAAGAGGGAAGCGTAAGGGTTTCTAAATTTATTTTATGAATTAAGGCTACGGTCATCTCTTGATCTATTTTGGATAAGGAGTCAAGCCTTAAGGGTTCCTAAAATTCATTTTATGTATCATGACCCATGCCTTAAAAATTTTATTCTTGAAGCATGAAGCTTTCGAGGTGCATGGTCCTCCGTTCTGGAGTTGAACTCCATACTTGAACCCCATGGTACCTTGAGAATAAAAATTTTGAAACAAGGGGGAAGCCTAAGGGTTTCTAAATTTATTTTATAAAGTAAGGCTACGGTCATCTCTTGATCTATTTTGGATAACGAGTCAAGCCATAAAGGTTCATAAATCCACTTCTATATATCATGGCCGATGTCTCAAAAAATAATTCTCGAAGCTTGAAGCTTTCGAGGTGCATTGTCCTCCGTTCTGGAGTTGAACTCCGTACTTGAACCCCATGGGACCTTGAGAATAAAAATTTTGAAACAAGTGTTTCTAAATTTATTTTATGAATTAAGGCTATGGTCATCTCTTGATCTATTTTGGATATGGAGTCAAGCCTCAAGGGTTCCTAAAATCCATTTTTATATATCATGGCCCATGTCTCAAAAAAAAAAGTTTTTCTCGAAGCATGAAGCTTTCGAGGTGCATGGTCCTCCGTTCTGAAATTTGAACTCCGTATTTGAACCCCATGGCACCTTGAGAATAAAAATTTTAAAACAAGATTGTGTCAAAGCCTAAAAGTTTCTAAACTTATTTTGTGAATTGAGGTTTTGCGTGGCTTAAAATAATATATAACCTTCAAAATATGAATATAATAGGTTAATGCGTGAATAAAAAAGGACCACTTCAGCCTTTTAAAAAAAACGCAAAGGGAATGGATGAACAACGCCGAAAAACCATATGAACAGTGATTCGCGAGGAGCCAAAAAATAAACACTGATGAACAGTAACGTACCTGTTGATGAACAGTAATATACACATCAATAAACAGTAATATACAGGTCGATGAACAGTAACAAAATATTTTAAAAAGAAAGTTTAAAAGAAAAGAATGATGTTTACCTACAGATTTCCTCAAGCAATCTAACATAACATCAATTAAATTGAGAGGGTGTATATTTAGCTATGTAAAACCTAATTATGATAGGATTAGATTTCCTCTTTCAAATTCTGTTAGGATTCTATCTTAAAATTTGTTGATATCCCTTTTAAATTGGATTTTGTCTCCTACTAATTGAGCAATTTGAATTAAATAAGGACTCCTCATATTTGAATTAAGTAAACTATACCCTAAGCCTTAAAAAAAAATCATAGCACATCAGCATAAAAAAATCTCTCTACAATAACACATTAGCTAAAGAAACGCTAAAGCTCATGTGTATCTTCCCAACCATTCAAAAAAATTTTAACCAAGATATAGTATGGGTTAAAAAAATAACTTGGACTCACGCACTCGGTTAAAAAAACCGAGCACGCAAGCCAAGGGGGGCAATTTGTAGACGCACAAAAAAATTTATGTCTTAACAAGCCATAAGCTTAATTAATTAAAGGGTTTAATACCTTTTGATAAGTTTGAAAGTGAAATCAACTGAGAATACCTACAGCTCATATACAAGTTAGCTTGAAGATAGGCTCTCTATGTTAATCAATTCAAAGAGGTACGTTTTTCCTTTGTAGTTGTCAAATTTGATGAGCTCAATAAGCCGTATCAATGAAACTTATTGTAAGGATGATAGTCCCTCATATAAATCAAAACCAATGTGAGGGATAGTACCTCATACAAATCAAAACCAATGAAGGTAGGCCCTCCATATTAATGAATTCAGAGAGGCACATCTTTCCTTATAATTGTCAAATTTGATGAGCTCACTAAGCCTTATCAATGAAACCTATTGTGAGGATGACAGTCCCTCATATAAATCAAAACCAATGTGAGGGCGATAGTACCTCATATAAATCAAAACCAATATGAGGAAAATAGTACCTCATATAAATCAAAACCAATATGAGGGATAGCACCTCATACAAATCAAAACCAATGTGAGGGATAGTACCTCATATAAATCAAAACTAATGAAGGTATGCCCTCCATATTAATTAATTCAGAGAGGCACACTTTCCTCTTATAGTTGTCAAATTTGATGAGCTCAACAAGCTTTATCAATAAAACCTATTGTGAGGATGATAGTACTTCATATAAATCAAAACCAATATGAGGGATAGCACCTCATATAAATGAAAACCAAAGTGAGGATGACAGCACCTCATGTAAATTTGAGAGTATATGCACCCTCTGTTAATCCAACACAAAAGACACGTGCTTCACCCCCTTCATATTAACCAAATTCTCAAACTTGAGAGTGCACGTCAATTTCAATACATTGGTGTTGTCATGTGATCATAAGCCTTGGTAGTAAAACCTAACTCGGGGATACTCACCTCCATACAAACCTAATTTTAGCTTGAAAGTATATGGGCTCCTCATAACACTTATTTTAAGGAAGAAAACTACAAAAGATAAGTGGATAAACGTATGAGAAGTGAAAAGCAAAGAAAATATTCGTTATGATAAACGAACGTAACAATCTTGATAAGAAAGTTTTGATAAGGAAGTTATCATAACTCCCCCACCAATCATTTTTCAACACCTGGCGATAACTTCCCCTTCCCTTCCTATAAATAGAGACCTCATTTGCCATCCAACGGGACAGAGAAAAAAGGCAAGAACGATAACAAAGAACGATAACACACAGAGAGAGAGAGAGAAGGCTGAAAGATTGAAAGGAGAGAGAAACTTGGAGTCTGAAATAACAACGCCAAGGTCCTCTGCATTTTATTTTGAAAGGGAGGAGGGCTCCAGAACATTGTCTGGAGACCCAAGATCCCATCTCATTTCTCTTGAATTTTTGTAATACATTAGAAAGATAATAAAATCTATATCTCTTTGCATTCGAGTTCTTATGTCTATTTAATTGTTTGTTTTCTATTAATCAGGGGTTTCTTTTAATAAGAGTAATTAACAGGAAGAAATAAATTTCTGAAAGCACGCACCTCACAACCTTTTTACAAACAAAGTGATACTAATATGTATCTAGGGAGTAAATATTTAGGGATTGCTCTACTCTCCTTGAGATTGGTGATACGGCTTGGTCAAGAAGAGATTAGCCTACCCAAATATTATTTCTCCTCTGATGGATACTAGCACCACTTTAAATTTTGTTCACAAAATATACATGTCGGGCATTCCGACACTTACGGCAAGCTTAGATAGAGAAGGATAAAAACTTTCAAGGGTAATATGCTCTACCCATGTCTTTCCAAAATCTGCAAGTAGAACCTGATCCTATATTCCACTTGACACAAGTGAGAAAAGTATTCTTCAATGAAAGAATACAATTCCAGAAAAAGGAGAAGGAATTGTTTGGCCTCCTTGTATGTGACAGTGAGATATTTGAAGAGTGTAGAGTATTTAGAATACGGTCAACCAAACTCTCATTTGAAATGGCTTTCCACATCCATTTTGAAAGAAGAGCATTGTTAAAAAGCTTAAGATCCATGACACCTAGTCCTCCTTCCTCCTTTGAACAACATACTATTTTCCAATTTACTAGACTCTTACTCAAAAAGTCACCATTTCCACGCCACAAGAAAGTTTATCTAATTGAGTCAATTTCTTTTTGAATTTATCAAGGAGCAGTTGTCAGTCATCTTTATTCAATTTTCCCATTTTCACTAGAAGGCCTAGATACTTGATTGGGAGGTTCTCTAAGTTGCAATTAGTATATGCAACGAGGATATTTTCTCGATTTGGATCTTTCCCAGAATAAATCAGAAAGGACTAAGTAAAATTGATGCCCAAATCCAAAATTTTTTCAAAGAAGAAAAAGATAGTTTTTAATGCCCGAACTTCATGTCTGGATGCTTTGTAAAAAAAAGTGAGGGTGTCATTGGCAAATTATCATGAATGAACCCCATTTAAATCTCCCTCGAGCCCAAGTTTAGATAATGAATTATTCTCAACGCTTATAACAAGCATTTTATTAAGAACATCAATGACGAGCATAAAGAGCATGGGTGAGAAGGGTCTCCTTGCTTCATGCTCCTCTTAGGAGAGAAAGAGTTACATGGAGAGTTATTAACAATAACTGACGAGGTGGATGATGAGAGGATAGATTTGATCCAACTACACCATTTAGGCCCAAACTCTCTATTGAGAAGAAGCTCTAAAATGAAATTCTAGCTTACACAATCAAAAGTCTTTTGGAAGTCAATTTTAAACATGATAGCTCTCTTTTGAGAAATGATAGATCATCTCATGACTAATTAGAATTGAGTCTAGGGTAAATTTCTCACTTTAAGAATTTGATTGAGATGAGTCAACAAGAGAGGACAAAAGAGGGGATAGTCTGTTGGCGAGGACTTTAGTGAAAATTTTGAAAATCCCATTTAAAAGACTAATAGGCCAAAAGCCTTTTACCAGGCATGCACCATCAACTTTTGGAATCACAGCAATCAAGACATGGTTGATCCTAGAGACGGAAGAAGCATCCATGAAAAGAGAGTCGAAGAGAGAAACAAGATCATTCTTTAACACCTCCCCAAAATATTGATAAAAAAGAAGGGAGAAACAATTTGGTCCTAGTGCTTTTGAAGGATTCATGCTAAACATCGCCTTTTTTTATTTCTTCTAGGAAAAAAGCAACATTCAGATTAGAGAGGTCTGAAAGAGGGGAGGGATATAGAAAATCCCAATCTACCTTAACAGAGGAGGCCTTGGAAACATAAACCAATTTCTTGAAGTAGCTTAGAAAAGCTTGCTTTTTATCCACATCAGATAAAAGAATGGAATCCCCTTCTTCTCGCCGATGTAATTTCATGAAAGAAAGAAGTGTTTGAATCTCCCTCTTGGAGCCATTGAACTCTAGATCTTTCCCTCCAATATGTTTCCTCTTCAAGCAAGATGTTTTCAATTTCCTTTTTAAGAGCTTTTCTAGAAGAGAGTTCAAAAGAAGATTGAGGTCGAGACTCCTTCAAAACATCAACAGAGGAGACTTTTTTTTTTTTTCATAATCAACTTTGTGTGATGCACAATAGATTTATAAACATTTTTCTTCCACCATTTCAATCTTTTTTGAGAAGTTGCAATTTTTTTTCACAAATCTAGCGACTGGATTACCATTGCATGAAAAAGAATTTCATGATGAGGACACAAAAGATTCGAAGGAAGGATGTGAAAACCAAGCCATCTCAAAAAGAAAAGGTGGGGGTGTAAGAGGTATTTCCTCACTATCCAGAATAATAGGAACATGATCGGAGCAAAAAGAAGGCCCGGGCTATCACGTAGACGATGGATAATTGGATTCTTAATAGGAGGAGATCAAAAACATGTCTAACCAAGCAAGAACATTATTGTCTCGCATATATTAAAGAAGTTGCATTGGATTAGACTATGATTTTTTTACCATCCAAAACATATTCGAGAAATACATTTTTTTAATAATAAACTAGATGTAATAATTTTGATCGGACCCGATGTTGGTGGGCTTGGATCATGTATAGTCGAGTTTTGAAATCACCCCCCAAATTAGTTGAGTTTTGAAATTAGCTCGGATCATGTATTTAAGTATCTTGAAATTTGTCCCTCAAATCTTCATATTTTAACACTAGTTCTCAATATATGTTTAATGTTTTGAAAATTGTACCTCAAATCTTTCAACCCAGTGCTAAATAGTGGGACCACTTTCAAAATACATAAAATACCTGGGGGCTAATTTCAAAATATAAAGAGTTTGGCGGACTAATTTCAAAATATAAAAATGTAGGAGACTAATTTCAAAAGATTTGAGGTACTACTATTGACGCTATCCTATACCAAATTGAAAGCAGTTATGGAAAAAGAGAGAAAATCATAGATAACAAGTAGTAATGATTTGTTCCTCCTCAATCTCATGCAAAGAGATTCTTTCGGATTTGTTGCACTGGCTGTTTGTTTTTTGTTTTTTGTTTTTATTTTTTTTTTTTTGATGGCGTTTTTGGCGCAGACGGGAATCTAATCCAGGCCCCTCACGAGGGAGCGACACGGCTTTGACATGTGACCTACTGGGCCGCTCCTGGCTGTTTGTTTATTAAAACCCATCTTTTTCAAGACATAACTAATGATACAAGGCATGTATGCTATCAGAGGCGAATATTTGGGAGCAAATTTCTCAATAAAATTCAATTCACATACAATTAGTAGCCGACATCATTAATCATTAATTAATAGAGACACATGCATCTTAGAAAATAAAAGAAAGGACAAACTGACCATTTCTCCCTAAAGTCTTAAGTTGCCCTATAAAGTATCAATTTGCCCATTTTCTCGCTTAAACTCTATGTATATATCCAATGTAATGATTTTGTGAGTCTACAGTCAAATATTCAATAGATTAATTACGTGTTATTGCTTTTTGCATCTCTTATATTTATTGCAATCTGAGAACTATTTTTTGTAATTCATAAAAGGAAAGAGTAAAAGTTTTTGAAAGGAAATAGTTTTAAAAATATTTTTTATTTGAAGAAAAAGAATATAAACTGATTAAAACTCTGTTAAATATATAACGATAGTCTCACAGAATAATAAACATAGTTGAGTTGCTACTTTAAGGAACAATTTAAAAATTCAATCATCAATATTTTAAATAGAAAATCATCATTTTGTCCAGAATAAAAAATTAGAAGATGAAGACGGTGGCCCCTACAGGATTACATAGTGAACTATCCTCGGCCCCTAAATTCTCTTCGGGACACCGCAAAGGTGACCCAGAATTGGACCCCACACCGCAAAGCAACGAAAAAGATCACGGGGATCCCGTGCTCTCCTGTGGGCCCCACCCGACAACCCAGTTTGAGGCCTGGCAGGCTGTCAACGTGGGGGTCCCACCCATTTCTAAACGAAAAGCATCTCGACGCGTAAAAATTGGCACCGTTCGGTATACCTTCCCTCTACTGCTCCATAGAGGCCTGGTCGTCGCCAGGTCGCCACCTGTTGAGGCCCCAAAAAATATCTTCCCTCTACTGGATCTTTTTTGAAGGCTCCGTTAAATTTAGGGGGGACATCGTGCCCATTCCAAATGACTTGATCAGGACTAATTCAAAACCTTGAATATATTAGTTTAATAATTAATTAAAGTCCTGCTTGGCAACGGGTTAATGGAGAAATTTAAGAAGGTTTAAACTTTCATTAACCCTCTCTAAGCGTCAAACACTTCCAAAGATATTTATAATCCGGCCGTGATGCTGAGATTCGTAGTTAATTCGTCAAATGACGAGTTGACAATTCCTATGGAGGCGTGGTGAGGCGTGGTGGCCGCCACTTGTTAGGCCCCCTTTCATGGCGATACGCACGTGATGCACTCTTTAGCTTCACAAAAATATCTTCCCTCTGCTGAATTTTTATAAGGCTCCATTAAATTTAGCGGAACATGATACCAACTTCAATGACTTTGAGGGCTAGTTTCAAAACCTTGAACATTTAAGGGGCTAATATCGAAAAAGATCCTTCAATTCAACTAGGAAGAATAATTCTTCGGCAAGTGTCCTTAGACACATAAAGGGGAAAATCCCTAACCCTAACCCCACCCGAACTTAGAAGGCCTCCAACTAGGAATGGATAAGTAAGTGAGATATTAGAGATAGTTGGTAATGATAGTCTTTTGAGTTTTTCAAATTTACCATTTTATGATTCTTAAACTATAAGTAAATTATAAAGACATTTCATGGAATTATTTGAATTCGTGACTCACATCAGGGGAAAAAACTTTTCTTGAATAATAGTAATAGTAATAGATAGATCGAGAATTCTCTCGTATATTATATGATGATACTCATTATTCTCTCAAGTAGCTGGCTCAACTATATAATTTTGTCTCCTTTATTGATTCTAGATGCTGAGTAAAATTATAGATCTAATTTATAAATACTAAGTCAAATATGTATTCTTAACGCCTCATGGTGCAAAATGAGTGAAACTACAAGGTACTTTGGTGTTATTTAGCCTTTTTATTATCAGAAATGACTTGAAAACCCAAGAAAATTATTGTAAACCGTAAATTAAACTATGTCTAATCAAAGAAAGCTCTTTCTAACCTTGAAATGGATAAGTATTTAAGAGTTCTTTCACAAATAAAAAATTTGTCAATAAATTGAAAACTAAATAGAACAGTTAAGGATGTTTTAGTTATTGAAAAATCATCATTAGAAAAGTATAAATTGAAACGTTAGGCATTAAAATTGTAGTTGAATTTTTCTATATAGATTTTTATTTATATTCTTGTTGAATTTTTCTATATAGATTTTTATTTATATTCTTCCAAAACATAACAACATATAATATACTTTTCTCTCATTTTATTCAACTTAATTTTTAAGAAACTATCTAACTTGTCATACGTATGAAAATTTAAAATAAATGATCATGCAGAAATAAATTAACATGTAAGGTGTCATAATCGTGTTTATAAAATACTTACACAAAATTATTTGTTCTATTTGTAAATGATATTATGAGTTTTTGGGATCTCCGTAGCTTTTTCTTAGTATTTCTAGGGTTTTAATTTTTTTATTCTGCTTCATCCAATGAATGTCTAATTGCAAAGAAAAGAGGGATTGGCTCAAGCTCGTTTGGCAAAGTGTTTAAGGAAGAGAAATTAAGGAGAAGTATTAATGTAGTTAGCCTATTCAATAACCCGAATTATTAATCCGTTAAATAAGTTTTATTTTAGTCATTGTGATCGTTTTTAGTGCTTGGGACGAGGATAACTATAAATAGAGGGTTAACTCTAATCCTTCAAATAGGAGTATAGTAAGGGTTTTAAGGAACGCCTTAAATATAGGTGAAATTGATACAAACCACTTTTTAATGTTTTTAATATGTTTCCTGTATATTATCCCTCCATATTCCATTCCATCTCCACCACCCCCCCCCCCTCATTCTTTCATTCTCCTCTCAATCCTCTTCTTCCTCCTCCTCCTCCTCCTCCTCCTCCTCCTCCTCCTCCTCCTCCTCCTCCTCCTCCTCCTCCTCCTCCTCCTCCTCCTCCTCCTCCTCCTCCTCCTCCTCCTCCTCCTCCTCCTCCTCCTCCTCCTCCTCCTCCTCCTCCTCCTCCTCCTCCTCCTCCTCTTTTTATTTGATTAGATTGAGGGGTATTATAGTAATTTCATATTTTAAAAAAGAATTTATCCAAAAGTGTGACATTGAGAGGATAACATATATAAGGTGGTTTGTATAAAAAAAATTAAAGGTGGTTTGTATCACCTATATTTAAGGTGGTTCTCATGAAAATCCTATTAGTAAACCCCTCATTTTGAGGGGTTAACTTATTTTAATCCCTCTAGGGTAGTTAGCTCAACCCTTATGTATTTTTTACGTTTGACAAATTGTGAAGAGTTAATTCACTTTAACAGTTGTATAGATTTCTTTTGTATTTGGCGGGTTAAGAAGAGGTTAAGTCTCCTTAACCCTTCACTTAACCCATTGACGAATAGCACCAAAGAGATTTGGAGAAAGTATGTGAGGATATGGAAACCATTTTGGAAATAAGGGGCAAAAAGGAGAACAATAATTAATATAAGTAGAAAGAAATAATATATTTTCAATTTCCAGCCATATTTCCGTTTTATAAAAATCTATAAAATCTAAAAAGAATATCAGAAGATCCTCTTTAACTTTGGACAATTATCAGATAACCTCTCATAACTTTCGAAATATCGGAAAATCCCGTTAAGT
>CM022705.1:48142607-48180691 GCA_012295165.1 Asparagus setaceus | reverse complement strand
CATTGTGACGCCGCGGTTTGCCGCTGGGTTCGCCTTAACGATTCGACGCCCGCGATCATCCGATGGGTTATCATTCGCCACTCCGCCACGAAGTTGGTTTCGGGATCTTGTAAGTATTTTTCAACGCCTATAATATATTAATTACTCCCAACTCGTGGTTCATCAAGTTAACGGCAAATATGCGGCCAAGGACAAGAGGATGATCCGATACTTGAAGGTGGTCAAGGATTTGCTAGCACAATTAGCTGACTTCAAAATGACAGTTCCCCACGCCAAGCAATGCTCAAGCCAACCGGCCCAAGCTTGCGCTGACCCGCTTCCATGCAAGCCGACAAATCTACACCGACACTAATTGTCGGTCAAGCATTGATGAATCGGCCGAGATCATACGCACCAACGCTGCCCGAACCTTGCTGGATGGACCCAATTATCCAATATCTGACAAATGGGACTTTGCCCAATGACGCCACCAAAGCTAGGAGCCTACAGAGGAATGCTTGTCGCTATACCATGATTGACGGCAAACTCTATCGGTTGTCCCATTTCGCAAATGACGTCGGGTCCTTTGATGTTTGCAACCGCTAGAGGCACGCGATGAGGGAAATCCATGAAGGAGTTTGTGGAAATCATGGGAACAGGACTATGGTCGGTTTCTTTGGCTTTGATGCCATTAGAGAGGTTACTGGGTTTTGAAGGGATCTGGATTAATTTGTGCAATGGATGTGACTGCACGGGTAGCGTTTTATAGTTGATAATGCTGTTTGATTTCTGGTTCATCAAGATTGGAACACTGTGCAAATGGGAAGAAACTAATGTCGCTTACTATCCTTGACTTGTTAGTTGACTGAATTCCAACGATTCTCGTCACTGCGCTCGTCATGAGTTGTCCAAGGTGATCAATTTTTGAATAAAAATATTCAACTCCCTTTCGGCTCTGATGTTGATCTAGTTTTCAATTTGATCTGGGAACAAAAGTGTAAGACATCCAGGAATGTGAATATGTGATTGGATTTTGAAGGAGTGTAGAGATAGAAAACGTCATGACATTGACAGGTACATTAACACAAGGGTTGGTCGTCATCGACCCATAGTATTTCTCTTTGGAACCATCTCTGTAGGCTCATTCTTGCAGAATGCAGATAGAACCCCCAGGTTTTATTTATTTATTTACCTTTTCTACTCTATGACAGGCTCACTAATTTCTCCCATGAGCATTATCTACGCAAAATGTCAGCAAGGGTAAAAGAGTAAAAGAAAAGAAAGGTTTTTGCATATATATCCCTTAAATCATTGATATTTGCAAAATACCCTCTAAATCTCAAGATTTGTAAAGTACCCTTAAATCATCAATTTTGGAAAAAAACTACCCTCAAAGCAATTAATCAACTTTGATAAGCTAATTTGTAATCAGATGTAAAAAATCATCAACAAAATAGTCAAAATTTGAGCACTAAGTTGATGATTTATTGATTTTAGGGGTATTTTTTCACAAAGTTCATGGTTTGAAGGGTAGTTTTATAAATACTAAAATTTGAAGGGTATTTTTATAAATACACATGATGTAAGGGTTATATATGCAAATAAACACTAAGAATACCTTGGGGTTCGTCTTAACCAATGAAACAAGAGGGATAACAAGTTTACAACAATGATACTAAGGGGTCTATGTGCAATTAACCCTTAACACAATATATTTGAATATGTATATATATATATATATATATATATATATATATATATATATATATATATATATATAGAGAGAGAGAGAGAGCTATTTATAAGTTCATAATGAATAGTGGACCAACTTTTCTAACCACTCATCTTACTTTGGGATCCGTGAAAGATATAATGCCACTTTGAGATTTGTGCATCACAAATCTCAAGGCAAGATGAGTGGATAAAAAGTTGGTGCACCACTATTCATTATGAACTTAAGTTCATAGGAGTCTTCCTCTCTCTCTCTCTCTCTATATATATATATATATATATATATATATATATATGGAATATGATTCTAAGGTGTCACCTAGATTGAATCTAAGAATGCATCTCTCGATGCATGGATCAGCTATTCCAATGGACGATCCGCCCATTCATCATGATCTAAATGTCTTAAAATATCTATAAAATAAAAATCATGATGTTTCAATACTTCTAACGATATTTTTCATTGTCTCTTTGGTTGTATTGTAGTAAAATCGTTAATTTTATAATCCACGATGCATGAGTAACTACAACCTAATATGCCTAATTTTTGTTTATACACCATCTAGAACATATAGATCAAAATGAACGGAGTGGATCGAGTAAATTAATTGCATATAACATAATTTTGAAGGTGTATCCTTAGATTCAATTTAAGGTGGCTCCTTAGAATCATATTTCCCATATGTAATAATGACACATTGATTTTGAGTATATTAACTCATTACTATATATATATATATATATATATATATATATATATATATATATATATATATATATATATATATATATATATATATATATATATATATATATATATATATATATATTAGGTATATATAATACAATTTATCATATACTTATCTCTTATAAAAGTGTGAGCTTGAAAAAGTGTTTTTACCTTTAAACCCAAAGCTTTGCCCTAATTTACTTTTAAACCCAAGTTATTTTATTTGTATCTATAAACCCAAAAATTTTGTGTATTTATCTTTAAACCCAATCTCCCAAATACACAACATAATATGTGGTCTCCCTCTAAAAAAATTTAAAATCCTATTTTACCCCTTGCTCTCCCTTCATTCTCTCTCCCTTCCCTCTAAATTTTTAGTTTGTAAAACCATCCTAAAGTTTTATATTGCAAAAACACCCTAAGATTTCAAAATTTTAAAACACATCTTGAAAATTTAAAATACAAACAATACACCATACATCTAGGAATTATGAACAACCCTGAAAATTTAAAATTTGCAGAAAAATCGTAAAAGTTTTAAAATTACAAAAACCCTTAAAGTCAAAATTTACAAAACACTCTGAAAAGATCAAATCTTACAACCATGTGTGTTCTATATTTCGATCTTCTTAGAGTGTTTTCGTAAAATTTTAGGAGTTTTTATAATTATTGAAACTTTTAGGGTGTTTTCTGCAGATTATAATTTTTTAAGGGGCTGCTCACAATCGGGTTTTAGCACTTCTTATCGTCCACAAACGAACGGGCATCGGAGAGGACTATAGAGACATTGGAGGATATGCTTTGTGCTTGTGTTTTGGATTTGAAAGGTAGCTGGGAAAAACATTTACCGTTAGTGGAGTTCGCATATAACAATAGCTATCACTCCAGTTTTGATATGTCTCCTTATGAAGTATTGTATAGTAGAAGATGTAGATAATCTATTTATTGGGATTAGGTAGGAGAAAGGAGGTTGCTCGGTCCTGAGATAATGCAGATTAATGCTGAGAAGATTCAAGAGATACGTTAGAGGCTTAAGACAGCTAAGATCAAGCAGAAGAGCAATGTAGATACTAGAAGGAGAAAGTTGGAGTTTAAAGTGGGAGATCACATTTTCCTTAGGGCATCACCTACTAAGGGAGTGATGAGATTTGGAAGAGAAGACAAGTTGAGTCCGAGATATATTGGACCTTTTGAAATTTGGGAGAGCGCAAAAGCAGTAGCATACAAAATTGCATTGCCTCTATAGTTGGCTAAATTCATGTTTTCCATGTATCAATGCTGAGGAAGTGCATGCTTGATCCGAGTCACGTGTTGAATTATAAGCCTCTTGAGATCATTGAAAAATTTAGGTGTTTTTTCTAAATTTTGACATTTTTACTGGTGTTTGTTATAAATTTTTATTTTTGAGGGTGCTTTTAAAAATTTTAAAATTTTCAAGGTTTTTTGTAAATCCTAAATTTTTAGGGGCTTATTTATGATTCCTTCATTTATGGTGTATTTTGGTAATTTAACTTTTTAGGAATGTTTTTATAAATTTCAAATTTTAGGGTATTTTTGCAATTAAAAAGTTAAGAGTGTTTTTTTATAAAGTCAAAACATTTATAGGGAAGGAGAGAGAATGTAGGGAGAGAAAGAGAGTAAAATAGGCTTTTCAAAAAATTTAGAGGGGACCACATTGTCATGTAGTGTATTTGAGAGGTTGGGTTTAAAGATAAATACACAAAATTGTTTGGGCTTGTAGACACAAATAAAACAACTTTCGTTCAAAAGTAAATCAAAGTAAAACTTTGAGTTTGAAGGCAAAAACCCCTTAAAAAAATTTTCATTGTCAATATTATCCTTGACGCTTTTGTATATTACATTGTTATCTAATCTAATTGATATGTTTTGATTTAACCTTCCTAACTAACATTATTATCTGAATCTAAATATTATATACAACAACCGTAATCCAACCGCAAAATTTCCTGCGAACTCATTTGGCTCTCTCTCCTTGAAATCCTAACACTATTCCGGCAACTGATTCCCAGTAAGATTTTTGCTATTTGGACGATCTCTTAAAAATTATTTTGATTTATTTTCAAACTAAAGACAGAATTAATTATTGAAAATAATTCTCAAAGATCTTTTGTTTCCCTTGTTTGAGAAGATAAATTAATGCACATGTAGCTAGGGCACTTCACTTATGGACATATCTTCTGATGAAATTTCTTTGGGTGATATTGGAGAATGTTTAGCCCCGTTTGGCAAAGGGCTTAGGAAGAGGGATTAAGGAGAATAATTAACATAGTTATCTCATTCAATAACCTGAAGGACTAAATTATTAACCTGTTATATAAGTATTATTTTAGCTCTTGTGATTATTTTTAGTGTTTAGGAATAACAAAGATTTTGACTATTTTCTTTATGATTAGAGGGGTTAACTATTAATCCTTCTAAATAGGAGTATCAGTAAACCCCTCATTTTGAGGGGTTAACTCAATTTAATCCCTCTAGAGGGGTTAGCTTAACCCTTCTGCATTTTTTGCGTATGGCAAATTATGGAGGGTTAACTCATTTTAACTTTTGTATAGATTTTTATGTTTGGTGGGTTAAGAAGGGGTTAAGTCCCCTTAACCCCTCACTTAACCCTTTGCCAAACGGCATCTTAGGGTTTAGAATTGAATGTGTTGATGCTTTGATTCATATTTAATAGCGAGAGTTTAATTGTTTCTTCTTTTATATACTTTTCAGATAGTGTTTGTGCTGAATTTTGACAGCAAAGCGTGTTCAAGCATTTTAAAGCAATGCTAATTGATTTATTATATTTCTAAGGCGACATTTGTTTTTATCCTCTGACTAGGGGTATTGTAATTTTCGAACTATAGTCTTGGGATTGTGTTGTCATAGGATTATTTTAGTCCAATTCAATGTTTGTATTCATATGGACTAACATTCGGACTAAATAAAATAATTCAAACTAGTGTTTTTATAGGATTATCACCATTCGACTAATATCATGACCAAAATGACTTTTTACCCTCAAGTGAACTAATATTGTATTAATGCTGCCTATATATGTTCAGGAAAAGTTCAAATTTTGGACATGATCTTGTCTAAAGAATAGATATACTACCCTATAGATGTCATGATACAAGAAACTACATATTCATTTAACAAAAATAATCATAAAACTAAAACATCTAATTAAACATGAAATTCTTCCATCAAAAGTATCCAATAATACTTTCACACATAAAAGGGTTCTTTTCAATATAAGTCCTTCAAATCATTCATAACAAAAATCCCCCTCCCCAAATCTTTTTTTTTTTGAAATTAGTCGCCAATTATTCAAATGTTTTGAAATTACATCATCTACTAAGTAAACAAAGATATTACTTAAGTCATGGACACGATGTATTTGTAAGGATGTAGTTCGTACAATAGCTCTTGTTTGAGTAATAACAAACTCTCATTTGGTACTAATATTTAAGAAGAGTATGAGGCGAAACATCACGGAAATCAGCACAAAAGCTAATTTTAGCCTCCTAACCATCGATGGTAGGCATCCATCATTGATGGTAGGTTGAGCTCATCCATGATCAATATGCATCATCGATAATTTTTGCTCCAGTCGATAGGCCTCTAAACCATCGATGGGGCCTCAACTCCATCAATAGTCGAGAGACACCATCGATGGTAAACACAGCAGAATTGTTATGTAGACTAATTTAATTGGACCAAATAGTATGTGAGAAGATTTACCTCAGTAATGGTGTAATTTGAACTAGTTAAATGAGGTCCAGTCTGCAAAATTCTCCCCTAAGAGAAAAATAAAAGTAAGCAGAGAAGAAAAATTATTGAATTCTACAGTACATGAAAAGTCTTCTATCCAAGGGACAATCTAAGATCCTTATTATTATTAATATTTTTTTGCATCATCAACAACATCAGTCTGAAACATATTTACAAGACCATGATCAAATTATTCTGCCAATAAATGACTGAGGTCATTTCTAGTCAAAGGACCTCAGAAGTGTACTTTGCCCCAGTCATTTCTAAAAACTGGTATGGATCATCTGCTGGAAGCCCAAGAAACTTTATCGCCACTAGTGTCATTGTCATGTTAAACTTTTGGCCGTGTGCATTCTTTGCACACGCAACTGGTGTTTTTGGAAGTTGGCTCCATAGTTCTTGACCCATTAGAGTGTTTTAAATTTTTTTTCAACAAGTCTTTGCAAGTTTTGATTCTTAAATGTCTGTTCTCATATTTTGAGGTAATGCCACAGTTATTATTGGCTGTGCCGGAAAGTCATGATTAAACTAAGTGAATTTTACAAAAATTAATGGTATTTATTTGGCAAATTAGTAACCCTTTCTAGCACTTGTAGAAGGAAGTCATATTCATGTTGGAAGAATCAGACAAGTTATTTCTTTACACTATCCCTTAGGATGTCCTCGGTCTTTATTGATTGGCATTAACTTTGAATGATGTTTTGATACTTTTCAAGCCTTTTCTTTGATGAAAGCTGAGCTTTGTTAAGATACATGATTCTGTCATTTCCATTCTGTCATTTCCATACTTTGCAAGCCTTTTCTTTGATGAAAGCTGAGCTTTGTTAAGATGCTCATGTTGATATACTGATAATAACCGTTTATTATGTTTAAGCATATAATGTTGCTAAATCATTGACAATCTATATTTATATTCATGATGTTAAAGAAAAACTTGGACAAAAACGAACAAGTGTAGTTAGGCTATCTTGTTCTGCTTTACTTTAGTCCGACATTGCTTAGGATTCTAGAACCTCTCTACTTGCTCTTCTATTTAAATTCTTTAATGTAGTGAATAATATAATCAAGTTCTCTCAAGTCTCTCCTCTATATTTATCAATGTTGGCCTCTTCAGCAAGTTTGCATTTCTTCCGCTCCCTTTTGATGAATGCTTTCTCTTGACACCCTTTGAGAAAGATGTTTATTTTGATGCACTTTTTCTAATTTTTTGCACCTTTTCTAATTTTTTGCTACTCATGTTCCAAAAATACATGACCCACCATCTTTCTCAAGGACAGCTCGAGGATGGAAGTGGATAGAGTTTAGTGCTTTTTTTTCTTGCACCAATGTTGCGGACTTCAACAAACAAGATGGAGTCTCCATGTACAAAATTTAAGGTCTTGTTTGTTGACAAAACTCATGTCCAAAGAACCATGCAGCAGAAAACAGATACAACACAAAAATACTCAACATCAAAAAACACATCATCATAACCGAAGTGCACTAGATCCTTAGTGTGATGCAAAGGTAATGTGTGATTAACTAACTAACATTAGATTTTACTTAATCTTATTTAGGGAAAACTCTCATGGAATAATGTGTATTTGGTGTACCCACTGGGAATATTACTTGGTTTCTTACTTTACTTGATTTATGTGTATATACTCATCTAACAGTAGCGCTCAAACATAACCTCCGGCCACACATTATCTATGGATGTCCAATTTCCTCCCATTAATAAACCCACATGAACAATTTCATTACTTGATTATACAAGTTGTGACATGTGCAAGCTGTTTTGGTCTTTTTAAACAAGTCATAGTGACTGCTATTGTTATACCCCTTGATGCCTAATTGAAGTCTCAGGCAATGTGCATTGTAAGTTTCACAAAGAAGCTTAAACGGTCTCTTCTCATGTACTGTTGATCAATTAAGGACATTAAATGTTTATTGTCTTCTGTTTGCACTTAATTGCCAGATGTAATCAGCAAATATAGTTCATGTCTTTAACAAGCTATACCTTGGTCCATAAGAATGTAGATTTTTCATATAGACGATCTTCTCCAAATTCATAAAACTTTTCCTCAATAACTTTTTGATTTTCTTGATGCATCATCATCTTTGAAGATAACTATCTACCATAGTTGTTTTCAATTCTTTCTTTCAAATAAAATCAGTATTTCCATATGAAAACAAATAAAGTTTGTGTACAATAGTAGTAGGAGGAATAAACCAAATAATTAACAAATAGTTTGTTAATTATTTGAGTGACTATTCGTTATATTTGATTTGGTAGTTTATTTTACACTAAGCAAAAAATATTTTATACTCGAGTTCATTAACTAATAAAATTTAACTAGATATATTTTCAATCATTTGCTTATCAAATATTCATTTAAAACTTGTTCACTTATAATTTATATTATTACACACATGATGTTATATTTTCAACCACTTATATTTCCTACTTAAGTTCTATATACTAATTTTGAGAGACTTAATCTTCAATCAAAGATTCTTATGAAAGATACCAATTATATATATATATATATATATATATATATATATATATATATATATATATATATATATATATATATATATATATATATATATATATATATATATATATATATATATATATATATATATATATATATATATATATATAGAGAGAGAGAGAGAGAGAGAGAGAGAGAGAGAGAGAGAGAGAGCAGGTTCTATGAACTTAAGTTCATAATGAATAGTGGTGCACCAACTTTTCTAACCACTCATCTTGCTTTGGGATCCGTGAAAGATATAGGCCACTTTGAGATTTGTGCATCACAAATCTCAAGGCAAGATGAGTGGATAAAAATATTGGTACACCACTATTCTTTATGAACTTAAGTTCATAGGAGCCTTACTCTATATATATATATATATATATATATATATATATATATATATATATATATATATATATATATATATATATATATATATATATATATATATATATATATATATATCAGAAGTCTTGTACTGTACAACACACACACATATATATATATACTAGTTGGATTGCACGTGCAATGCACGGGTAAAATTTTATTATTTAATTTAAATTTTAAATTTTATTTAGGAAAGATTTGTTACTAAATTATTGAATGTAAGCAATGGATCAAACATATAGACACAATCTAAAAATTCAACATTTGAACAATAAAATTAGATTTAGTGATTGATCGATAGTACATTGGTTGCATCTATAATTTGATCAATCAATCAAATATTGCCTTTAACAAATTATTTGTATTCCAATCATTCATTTATAATATGATATATTAGTATTCCAATCTCTTGACTACTATTTCATGATCCAACCATTCATTTATGATGTTTAAATTATTAGTATTCCAACCATTCATTTATAATATGATATATTAGTATTCCAATCTCTTGACTACCATTTAAAATAGTAGTCAAGAGATTGGAACCGCACCACCGGATATCCAAATGAGGTTTTGTGACAAATTTAATTTTTTTACTATGTAGATTAACAAAGAGAACTGATAGATAGCTCTCTGTTATAATCCCAAATACATAACTTCTTTTAAGTGGCGGAACCAAGAAACTTTTTCTAATTCTCAGATCATTTACTACGATTGGCAAATTTATTTTTACAATATAAAATAGGACGAATGTATAAACCTGGACTTCCATCAATAGAAAAATTATGATGGCTACTCAAATCTTTCAATATATTGGCAATCAAACAAGACGCTGGGTCAAAATTCACCTAGAAATGGACATGGAAGCTTACTGTACTCATAATTGTTAAGTGACATGTTTTTGAACTTTGTTCTAAACCATAAAATATTACGTGCTTCATGGTATTAGATACCCTTCTATTCTCAACAGATACTTCATTAATTAACCTTCTTTCCCTTTAATAAAACAAGATTTCAAGCACGTGGCATGCATGTGGATTCCATGTCTGCCCAAATATTTTAAAGGTTGGCGTCTAGCCTCTTGCGTGAACGAAAGAGGATGCCAACTTAAATGGAAACCTCAGATAAATCCTAACTTGATAAATTTCCTTGAATCCTGAATAGATTGAGATTCTGGCTTTATTGGGAGCCATATTTCTGATAAACTCACTATCTTGAACAGTGACACAAGAATTAACATGCCTTCTATAAACAAAATAGTAGATAGTCCTCCACTAACATTCTCTACTTGTTAGGTCTAAAACATAAACTCAAGTCAAGCAAAAAGCATTCAACTTTGGAAAACCCAAGAAGCCTATGCTTGGGCAAGAACACTAAAATTGAAAAATAAACAAAGAAACAAGCCGATGATACATGAGATAGTGAACCCTTACATTTGTCAAAAATTGGAACACGAGTTCTAATTCTAGAATATAATTATTGAATTGATAACTTAATGTAGACACCAAAAGGATTTCCAAATTTCCACAAAGACAAAAAGGAGATATTAATCAAAACATCAAGGCATCGTTTGTTAAACTTATAAACAAATATTCGAAATGTAAAAGTAAGCAAGAAAATATCCGCCTTTTGCATGTAATAAAGCCACGTAAAAATAGCTTACATTTTTCACAAAAACTATGCCGGCAAAGATGGGATCATAACAAAGATCTTTAAAGATTGCATTACAAAGGAACACCTCAATTCCGCTGGCAAATCCATATCAAACATCATCGGCGAAGCCATACCAAAGAAATCTACAAAGAATTTAACGCAATCTAGTTAATATATGAAATAATGGAAATTTAAATGGAAATTGGTAAAATGATAATGATTCTCATAGGTGAAATTATGGTGAACAAGTTATCTTACTCGTCGAACTTCGGGGTTCTTCTTTCTCCTTCTTAATTTGCTTTTGAATTTCTAAGCCAAAGGTTCTTTACAACAATTATCCCCGATACCTTCGTCATTTCACCATAACATATAAACACAGATATTGTAAATGATAGGCTTCTAGCCTTCAATACAAGAAAATGGTTTACCAATGGCATTAACCTTTTGACATACCCTCACTAAGATCACTTCTCTCAATATTGTGAAATCTTGCAACAGTGTATCGGAGAATCTAGATCAACAAGACAATTACAAATATTTTTACCGAGAACAATAATAATGAAGCAATTGAAAGTAGTAACTATGAAATTTAAAGTAGTAATGATCAAATTTAAAAAGAGTGGAGCAAGAAACATAAGAAACGGCTTGAGTGAATAATACATCATATATATTGGGCAAAATCACGTATGCATCAAATAAAATGTATTGAAGGGTCAAGGAACTCTGTCAGTTTATAATGAAGGGGAAAGCATGAGTTCAAAGACATTGAACTTCAGATTATCGCTACCTGACTATAAAAATGGTATAAAAAAATAAAGGCTAGAAAAATACTCTGGAAGCTACAGACTTTCTACAGACTTTCAATTAAATCTAGAAAAGCAAATTAGCGCTTTCCACCACACCTACTTCGATGTTCTACCATTGCTCTGTTTCCTGATAGGTATTCTTGCTTTGAAAGTTCAACCAACAATATGCCACAACTATAGAGGACTGTAGCGTGTTAAATATACTTTTCATATAATGTAAAGTTTATAGTCAAACTGTAGGAATAAAATAATGCATGATGAAAATGTAGTTTGCTGGAAGTTTTACCCAGTAACAAGCTTGTCTTTTTTATTGGCAATGATATCCATATTACCGACATAAAGATCGCACTCGTAAAAGATCCCTGAAGAATGGGAAATAAATCCACACCAAAGTCGCCAAGTTCTCCTTATCAACATTCTCGTTAAGAAAAATATAACTTCATATGAGCATAGAACAGTCGGAATAAAATACAAGAAATACCATAATCGGTTATATATTTCATTCCTTAGGAATATTGCATCGTGGACAACCAACAAAAATTTACACATTATGGAAGAAGACTCAACTATACATACAGATGAACTCCATTTACTATCACAGAAGCACTTAACAATGATAATCAAAATTGAACAAACAACAACACCACCCATATCCCAAATTTCGTTAGGACGGCTACATGAATTCTATTCATCCATTCAATTGCTTAGGAATATCTTCTCCAATTAACTAAATCATTATCGCATCCGTTGTAATTGCTTCCGATCACTAAAAAATTTGAACATGCATCACAAACATACATCATTGTATTCATCCATACAATGCAATTGAATTCATTAAAAGCAAAAGTATGACCTCAAAGACGCTTTTGCAACTCTCTACATAGCCGCATTTTTGCATCTTTTTGGTGACATTTCCGACATAGCCGGCATCTTTTGCATCTTTTTGGTGACAGCCCAACATTCCTATTATCAAAACAAAATAAAGAAAATTCAACTCTAAAGCCAATGCCAATCACAACACCAATAGAAAAATTAGAAATCAACGAAACTCACAAATCACAGCAATAAAGCATCCGACCGACGAGCCATTTCGCTTTATACCATGCATGTCGTGACTACCTTTACTTCACCCACGTGGTGGCCGATATCTCAGAATAGAAATACAGTGTCAAGAGTAATCAGATCGAATTTATGTTGTTTATGCTAATTCAAAGAAGGTAAGAGTTGCTTCATCCGCTTATTGCTTACATAATTCATATGCAATATCTCCGAGATTCATAACTTAGACATCTACATTGGCCATAGTGACCAAGCAAGGAACAAATTTATATGGACTTTTAAGAAATATATCATATATTTATTATGCCAATTTTCTTTCATTTGAAAAATTAGCTACCAAATAAGCATGCAAGAAAAGATAATTTCACAACCACAAGAATCACAAGTTTTCATATTGAAAGAATGGGACGATAATTGCATAATTAGTATTTGTAGTTGCTTCAAATTAAGCTAAAACATCTCACACATTTAGTTTTCAATTTAAATGACTTTTCCACATTTCTTCAGCTAACTCTTCAAAGTAAAGGATATCCCGATTTATCTATTAGTAGGTAAGGTTTTCTTGCATCTTTCAAGGTGTACAGATATTGGTGTACTATCAACTCCCGATGTAAATAAAATCTCATTAACATCCAAAATTAATAGAAGCTATCGACGTAAACTAACTATGATTACCCACAAAAGACCCAAACAAGAAAAGGTAATATTAGAAACAAGTCATGTACCTCAAGAGGCATGAGAGCTGAAGGAATAACCCCGCAAGCAAGAACCAATCAAAATAAAAACACAATTCATAGTGAAATTTGTAATGAAATAAAAATTCACAACATGAAATCAAAATCCACACCCAAGAACATCACACCTCCATCATGAACTGCTCGAGAGATCAAACCCATCACCCCACGCCCCCAATCAGAACCAAATCAATCCTTCTCTTCACCGCAAAAATCAATCCAAACCCATCAATCCAAATCACCCCAAGATCAAATTTTGAAGATTACCCAACACCCAAAATCTCTAATTATTCAAAAGTTTCAAATAAATACAACTCTAATTATTCAACTCTAAATTACATCAAAATCTCTTTGGAAATCATCCGAATTAGCTAAATTTATAAATCAAGCAAGGTCAAACTCAACTATGGCAAACTTTACCTCAATGAGGTCGCAGGGAGAAAAAAATTTAGAAAAGGAGAGGATAAATCATACCTTCGTCAATGGCTTTCCTTCGTGATCCTAAACGATGCCAAAAATCTGAGAAGTGAGGAGTTGAGGGCAGAGGGGGTGCGGTGATGATGAGGATAATAATACTCATCTTTGTGGTTGCCGGAGAGAAAGCGTAACCGACGGAAAATTGAAGGAGAGGAAGCATAACTGACTAAAGAAGAATGAAAAGAACGATGGGTTAGGGTTCCTGATTTCTGAATTATAAAAAGGATATCTTTGTTATATTTACAATAGGTGAAGGGTATTTTGGGGTAGGGAAAGTTTTTCTACTACTCCCTCTTTTAAAGGGTAGATATATATATATATATATATATATATATATATATATATATATATATATATATATATATATATATATATATATATATATATATATATATATATATATATATATATATATATATATATATATCATAATTATAAAGGAATAATTTTTATTTATAATTTAAAATACTATTTGAAAATCGAATTCTTCAAAGACACCTAATAAACTTTGGTATTTAGTAAATATTCATGAATATTCATGAATATTTATTAAATATTCATGAATATTTATCAAATATTGAGTATTTGATTTTGAATTCAAAAAGAAAAAAATCAAGATATAGATATTCGAATTTGGGTTTGAATTGATAATGTTAAACAATACAAATACAACCATCTTAGCATTCCATTCAATTCAATCGTCTACCATCCCTATTATTAGTCTTTTTTCTTTTTTATAAGCTATTATGTTTTAAGTTTACATAGGTCTGTATAATAATTCAATCTCATATTTTGCTTTTAATTTATATCCTTACTTGCTATCCCTCCTTTATATAAAAAGAGAAATGGTGAACTACACTTAAAGACAAAAAATGACACGGTCAAAAATTGCCAATCTATCAAACCGATATTTGGATACCTAATCCTATCTTCATCTAAGAATTCTCATCAAATTAAGATTATCCATAATTAAAACTTTCAAATAATCAAACTCCTTTCTAATCCGATGTATACCTAATAATTCTCATTAAATTAAAACCATCCATAATCAAAAATTCTATAATAAAACAACATTTATATATAAAAGGGTTCTTCGTGATTAGAAAATTATCAATTGTCTCATTCAAAATTAGAAAACTACAAATAGTCTTAAAAATTCAAATATTACAGACAACCCTTTGAGATCCAAAATTACAACAACTTCCTAAAAATCTAAAAATCCAATAAGCCTGTGAAAAATTAGAAAACTGAAAACAACCCATTACGATTAAAAAATTACAAATAAACCCCTAAAAATACAACAATTACAAGTAACACAATGAAACTTAGAAATTATAAATTGCCGGCCTTAAAATCCAAAAATTACAAATAATACCTATATATATTAAAATTACAAACAATCTTCATAAAATTTCAACAATTATAAAGAGTCCGTCAAATTTTACAAACAATCCCTTTAATGTTTTACAACTAGCTTCTTTAAAATTTAAAAATTACAAATACATCCTTGAAAAGTTTACAAAAGTACTTTGAAAATTTTACCAAAAGCCCCATAAAAGTTGTTAAAATAACAAACACCTTACTTAAAATTTTCAAATATAAGAAATGACTCGCTAAAAGTTTTACAAAAGGCCTTGAAAGTTTTAGATATTGCAAACACCCTAAAAATCTAAAAATTACAAATTGCCCCATGAAGTTAAAAAACGCTGAAGGTTAAAAAATTTTATAAATAAACCCCTGAATAATTTAAAATTGCAAACAACATATAAAATTTTGAAAATTATAAACTTCCCCTTTAAAATTTAAAAATTACAAATAATTCCTAGAAAATTTAAATTTATAAAAATCGTCTAAAAAGTTAAAAAACAAATATGACCATAAAAGTTTTCAAAGAACCCCTAAAAATTTTACAACTCTACCCTTAAAAGCTTTAAATATTACAAATATCCCCTTAAATATTTTACAAAACCTTTTAAAATATCTAGAACTAGTCCTTGAAAGTTGTGAAAATAACAAACACCTTGCTAAAAATTTTAAAATAATACAAACAACTCCCTTAAAATTTACAAACAACCCCATAAAAATTTCAAAATTACAACAACTCTTGAACAATTCACAAAAGCACCATGAATGTTTAAAAATTATAAATAACCTCTAAAAATTTTACAAAATAGCTCCTCTTAAAACTTTACAAGCATTCCCTTAAAAGTTTTGAAATTACAAACAACCCTCAAAACTTTGGAAAACTACAAGCAATATCTTAAGAGTTTGAAAGACCACAATGAGCCCTTTGACACATTACTATAGAAATTATAAAATTACAAATGGCCCCTTAGTTTAACATATTATATCCCTCCTTTAGATATAAAGAGAACTTGGTGGAACTCCAGAGGATAAAAATTGACATGTGTCATATTATAAAGCTAGAAAAAATTGACATGTGCCACATCATAATATCCATGTGTCACTCTATCCTAGTAGAAAATGACATGTGGATAATTAATCTTATATTCATATAAGAATTCTAATGAAATTAAAACTATACATAATTAAAAATTCTAATAAAAATATATCCTTATCAGATTATAACTATCCACAATTAAAAAGAAACTCATAATCATATATTTAAATATAAAAATTAAAGAAAAAACTCATGTACGTAACCTCTCTACATAAAATCATGAGTTTGATTTAGAAATCCCTCTCAACTATTTTAATTTGAGAAAATTTCCCTCAAATTTGAGCATATTATAGATAATCCCCCTTAACTACAAAAAATATGAGATAACCCCAACCCCCTTAAACTTTTATCAGTTAACCCTCCTCAAATATGGGGTGTGTCTCCAAAAACTGCCACCCACTTGTTTAATATGAACCAAACCCCCCCCCCCCACGGTCAAAGGTTTAGCCTATTGTAGATAACTCCCATCAATTTTAAAAACTTGAGGAACCCCTATGAACTCTTCTCATCTGACGCCCTAAAACCTAACACTGTTAGGAGTTGTTAGTTCCTTGGTTTTGATGATGCTCTAACAAACAATTTATAACTAATATTGTTTGTCTAGTATTTGTGTTTTCATGTTTATTCTAGGCAAACAAGGTGTTGGAGGATGAATGGACTTGCGCCTACACGATTGTTGATGCTGAAAAATGCACACAGTCAAATGATCCCTGCTTCGATCTTAACTTATGACGTGGAGCTCGCTTTCTCTTCTAATGCCTGGAAGCGATGACGGGAGGAAGGGATTTGGTTATGCCGGAGAACGACCTGTGAAAAGACGGAGTTGGGATCTCCGGTGATCTCTCCGATGGTCAAGTTAGTAATGGATTTTTGTATTGGAAAACCTTACAAGAAAAAGGGTTAGGTTTTTGTCCTTGCTTACCTCTTTCATTGAGCAGTACCCTATTTATACGAGGGATCTGAGGGCATTCTCGTCTCTTTAATTGATTTGGACGTGAGGGGTGAGTCAGATAGACTTTCACGTGGCGACCGCTGATTAGGCTAAGGTTTGGTATGGGCGGCCGTGTCGGATTTGCTTGTACATGTGTAGAACGATCATTGGCCTTAGAGTTTGTACTGTTCCTTTACTATTAATGAGATGGAATTGGCGATGTGCATCACACTGTTAAGTTTAAGGTGTCTTAAATACTGTGAGGGACGGAGATATTAAGGCACTGACTGTTCATTTAATGTGATATGGACGTATTGTCAGGGTCAAGTCCTACGCCACCGTCACTCACGTTGAGCGCATAAGCTTGTCGAACGAGGAATCACC
Source organism: Asparagus setaceus (assembly GCA_012295165.1). NCBI lineage: Eukaryota > Viridiplantae > Streptophyta > Magnoliopsida > Asparagales > Asparagaceae > Asparagus > Asparagus setaceus. The sequence goes on along the minus strand of CM022705.1, from coordinate 48,163,060 downwards.
ATCAAGTGGTTGTAGAATCAACCGGCTTAATTATCTCGGCTTTCACATGCAAACGACCGAGAGAAGTGCGACTTAACATCGCTTGGTGTCGTTCACGAGGGCACCCGATTAACGAGTCGAGTATTGATGCCTATCACGTCGTCCACGAAGGCTTTTGGCTGAGAGAGCCGAGTGATGACGCCTTTCGTGTCGTCCGCGAAGGCTTTTGGCTGAGAGAGCCGAGTGATGACGCCTTTCGTGTCGTCCGCGAAGGCTTTTGGCTGAGAGAGCCGAATGATGATGCCTTTCGTGTCATCCGCGAAGGCTTTCGATTGGTGGGTCGAGCGATGGCATCAAGGGATGGCATGCTCATTTCGTTTGGCGATCTGGTCTGGGTCATTTCTGTCGAGATGACTTGCCTAATCGGGCACTCTAACCCTTGCGGTTGTGTCTCTCCCATTCGACTAATTAGTTTCCCACTAATAATTAATAATAAAAATTATCTAGGACCATAACAGTTGGCCCCTTTTGCTTGGAGTCGAGTGGAGCCGAGTTCAAGCAAAACACAAATCCGAGTCCTGGGTGTTCGCGGTAAAAGTTGGGATGATTGTCATTGATTTGAACTTGCTTACAAACTTCAGTCGCTGAAACAAATTCAAAGAGAAATATCGCCTTTATTTTAAGGCTTACAATGAAAATCAAAAAGATTACAACTTTTATCCTTGTGAACAAACACGAGGATCTCGCTATATCGAGGTCCTCGCTATGGGTTCTTTGCCCGTGTCGGACTTTTGTGTCCGTGGACCACCGCAATTCGATCCGTGGAGACCCGGTTCTAGAACTACAGATGTAAAGGCTCGCTTCACGAAGGAAACGGCTACCGAGGGGATCACACTCACGAAGGAGAGGATCGCCACGGGATCACACTCACGAAGGAGAGGATCACGAGCGGGTGAGATCTACTAGGAGAAATCACAGCTATCCCCGAGGTTAAGACGAAGCTTAACCTAGAGGGTATCTGTAGTTCGACCGAATTGATTACCTTACGCTTGTAGATCGGCGTCATTGAGTCTATGCTCATGCGGTGCTCGAGCGGTTGGACTCATGGATCTCGTGAGAACTCTTCAAGAAATCCTCGAATTCTCTCTCCCGTAAGCCCCAAAATCCCCCAAAATCCTCTCGGATCGGCAAAATCCCCTCTCGAAGATGACACCCCTATTTATACAACTCGAGTGTTGGTGGCTCGACACAAGTAGAGCCACCTCGACAAATGGTAGAGGTGGCTCCGACAGCGAAACCCTCGACTTTTGGCCGAGAGAGCCGAGTGATGACGCTTTCGTGTCGCCCGCAAGGCTTTTGGCCGAGAGCCGAGTGATGACGCTTTCGTGTCGCCCGCAAGGCTTTTGGCCGAGAGCCAATGATGATGCCTTTCGTCATCCGGTTCGATTGGTGGGTCGAAGCGATGGCATCAAGGGATGGCATGCTCATTTCGCTTACGACCGGTCCGGGTCATTTCGCCGAGATGACTTGCCTAATCGGGCACTCTAACCCTTGCGGTTGTGTCTCTCCCATTCACTAATTAGTTTCCCACTAATAATTAATAATAAAATTATCTAGGACCATAACAGTTGGCCCCTTTGCTTGGAGTCGAGTGGAGCCGAAGTTCAAGCAAAACACAACCAGTCCCGGTGTTCGCGGTAAAAGTTGGGATGATTGTCATTGATTTGAACTTGCTTACAAACTTCACGCCTCAAACAAATTCAAAGAGAAATATCGCTTTTATTTTAAGGCTTACAATGAAAATCAAAAAGATTACAACTTTTATCCTTAGAACAAACACGAGGATCTCGCTATATCGAGGTCCTCGCTATGCGGGTTCTTTGCCCGTACGGACTTTTGTGTCCGTGGACCACCGCAATTCGATCCGTGGAGACCCGGTTCTAGAACTACAGATGTAAAGGGCTCGCTTCACGAAGGAAACGGCTACCGAGGGGATCACACTCACGAAGGAGAGGATCACGGCGGGATCACACTCACGGCGAGAGGATCACGAGCGGGTGAGATCTACTAGGAGAAATCACAGCTATCCCCGAGGTTAAGACGAAGCTTAACCTAGAGGGTATCTGTAGTTCGACCAATTCGCCATCTTCGCTTGTAGATCCGACGTCGACGAGTCTATGCTCGCCGGTGCTCGAACGGTGCTTCGACGGCTCATGGATCTCGTGGAGAACTCTTCAAGAAATCCTCGAATTCTCTCTCCCGTAAGCCCCCAAAATCCCCCAAAATCCTCTCAGACGCAGAAAAATCCCCCTCTCGAAGATGACACCCCCCATTTATACAACCTCGGTGTTGGGTTCCTACCACTTGTTGAGCCACTGCCACCCGAGGTGGTTCTACCAAAGTGGTCGAGCCACTTCGCCACTTGGTCGAGGTTCCCTACCAAGTTGGTCGAGGTGGCTCTACCAAAGTGGTCGAGCCACTTCGCCACTTGCCGAGGTACCTCGCCAAGTTGGCCGAAGTTGTCGAGGTAGGCTGCTCGCCAAGCTTCGCCTTTTTCCGCTGCTCGGGCTTCCTGCCTTCGGCTTGGGTTCCGCCTATACTTGATTCCGACTAATTTGGTTCGCTCCGCTCAACGGTCCCGAATCCACCGTCCGCTCAAGTCCGGTTTAAACCGCTTGTGACGCTGTGGTTCGCTGCTGAGTTCGCTCTTAATGATTCGACGCCTCAGATCATTCGATGGTTGTCATTCACGACTTCGCCACGAAGTTGGCTTCGGGATCTTGTAAGTATTTTTCAACGCCACAGATACCCTCCAAAGCCGCCTCGGCCTCGTTCTTGATGAGTCTCGATGCTTTTGACATGATGGTTCCCGCCTTCGGGCCGGCCGAGGGTCCCACAAGATAGCTTCAAGTCTTCAATTCTCTCAGACCATCCAGTTCTTTGTAGGATTTCTGATAAGATCACGGTCGATTTATTGTCTGACCGCTTGTTGACTCGAAGCTGGTGGGTGAGTTTTGTTTGTAACTCGTGTCGGTTGGTCGTTGTTTGACTAACCATCAGATTTTTGGACCTCTCCGTATGTCAGCGAACTCCTTGTTGGCGACACGTTGGCTGTGTCGAATACATGGAACTTCATAACCTTCACTCGGCTAATTCCTCCATCATCACGTGTGTTGTTGGTTTAACTACAGCCGAGGATATGATTATCCGATGTCAACATGACTTCCACTCGCCGATTATTCCTCTTGGAGATTATGGTGGAGGAAATTAAGGGTTACCGAAGTTATCCTTAAGAATATGGATTTATTCTCCAGAACTCCTCGCTGGAATTTTGGAAACAGCTTATACTGTAATCCTAGTTGAGTAGGATTGGCGACGCTGATCACGCCGATGCCATCCAAGACGATTGAGTTATCCCTAAGAATATTTCTTGTGAAAATATTCTTCCGAACTTCTAAAAATTAGGAAACAGCTTATACTGTAATCCTAGTTGAGTAGGATTGGCGACGCTGATCACGCCGATGCCATCCGCGACGATCGAAGTTATCCCTAAGAATATTTCTTGTGAAAATATTCTTCCGAACTTCTAAAAATTAGGAAACAGCTTTATACGTAATCCTAGTTGAGTAGGATTACACGCTGATCACGCCGATGCCATCCAAGACGATCGAAGTTATCCCTAAGAATATTTCTGTGAAAATATTCTTCCTGAACTTCAAAAATTAGAAAACGGTTTATACTCGTAATCCTAGTTGGAATAGGATTGGGCGACGCTGATCGGCCGATGCAATCCGACGATCGAAGTTATCCCTAAGAATATTTCTTGTGAAAATATTCTTCCGGAACTTCTCAAAAATTAGGAAACAGTTTATACTCGTAATCCTAGTTGGAGTAGGATTGGGCGACGCTGATCGGCCGATGCAATCCGACGATCGAAGTTATCCCTAAGAATATTTTTGTGAAAATATTCTTCCGAACTTCGAAAAATTAGGAAACAGCTTATACTGTAATCCTAGTTGAGTAGGATTGGCGACGCTGATCGGCCGATGCCATCCGCACGATCGAAGTTATCCCTAAGAATATTTTTGTGAAAATATTCTTCCTGAACTTCAAAAAATTAGAAAACAGTTTATACCGTAATCCTAGTTGGAATAGGATTGGCGACGCTGATCACGCCGATGCCATCCAAGACGATCGAAGTTATCCCTAAGAATATTTCTTGTGAAAATATTCTTCCGAACTTCTCAAAAATTAGGAAACAGCTTTATACCGTAATCCTAGTTGGAGTAGGATTAGCGACGCTGATCGGCGCCGATGCAATCCAAGACGATCGAAGTTATCCCTAAGAATATTTTTATGGAAATATTCTTCCGGAACTTCTCGACAAATTAGGAAACAGCTTTATACGTAATCCTAGTTGAGTAGGATTACACGCTGATCGGGCGCCGATGTGCCTTCGCAATAATCTTTCCAAACTTGGCGGAGGGAGTAGGAGCCAATCAACGGACTGATTTAGCACTATTTTGCCATCCGATAAGATTCTAATTAGGACTCCTAATTAGCTGATTAGAGTCCTAATTAGAATTGATTTGGGCTCCAATTAGAATTCCTACTTTTGCCAAATAGGAGTCCTTGTTCAAAGAGGATTGGATCCATATGGGGTTGTTATAAATACCCATGATCATCTTTGCCTCTCACCTAGGCCGCCCCTTGCTCTTTTTTCTCTTGTTTTATCTTCGCCGCCTCCTCTCCTTCGATCAACACGTATACACACAGAGTTTTACAAGGTCTTGTTCATCTTTTTCTCTCTTTTCTTTGTGTATGCAGGTGATGAAACCACGAGGGAGAAGGACGAGGTCGTGGTCACGGGCGGCGCGACGGCATTATGGCGGCTGCTACAGGCCAAGCAGGTTAAGGCCATTGGCCACTACAAGCGCAGCTGGCCATGGCGCCATTGGCACGGCGCTGGGCTGCGCCACATTGCTAAGGGCCACAAGGCCATAAGCCGCAGCCAGTACTGGCGCCAATACCGCTGGCGCCTGGCGCCAATACAAGCCGCCATTGGCGTAGCGGCGGCCTGCAATGGGCGCTGGCACTGGGGCGGGCGCGCCCGGTACGGGCGCCGCCGTGCCGACGCGGATTTTGTAGCTTTTGACACTTTATTTGCTGATCTTCCACTGTATCTGACTCTATTCGTCTTCTTTTGCGGTTTCGATGTCGTCGCGAAGGTCTCATGTTCCGGGAGTCGATCAACTTCGCGACGGCGCTGCGGAATGCACGACTCTTCTTTCTTGCAGCGCGCCATCATATTCTCGCACATATATGCGCTTGTATCCCCGCTTCGCTCTCCTTTGTGAGGCGATTGGGAAGAGCCGATTCTCCTTCGTGAGGATTGAGGCTTCAAAGATCGCGGCACGCTCGCTATGACCCCGCCGCTTCTCCTTTGTGAGGCGATTGGGAAGAGCCGTGATTCTCCTTCGTGAGGATTGAGGCTTCAAAGATCGCACGCTCGCTATGACCCCGCCGTTTCTCCTTGTGAGGCGATTGGGAAGAGCCGGATTCTCCTTCGTGGAGGATTGAGGCTTCAAAGATCACCCGCTCGATATCTTTAACGGAGCGATTTCATACCGCATTCTTTACTCAGAACGGATATATATTGTCGCTTGTTTATGCGACTATATTTATCGCTCTCCCGTATTCGTACGGTGAAATCGCTGCATTCGCTATAAGGTCGTGACTCAATCTCATGGTTTTCTCGAGAAGAGTTCTACTTTCAAGATATTCCTCCTAAATGATCTGCTAACCCTTTGTTCTCTTGTGGTAGGCGGATGTCTGATGATTATTCGCCTACTTCAAGGCTCCCAATGTCAAGTCTCGATTCTAAGGTCATCCGAGAAGGCCTTTTCCCACCGAGGAAGCGAACCGCAGCCAGGCTTAACACCCGCATGAAGAAACCCGCTAAGCCTCGAGCCTACTATCATAATTTCGATGACGAAGTTTGAGGGATCGCTCCATCATCCGCCCACCGCCATGTACTTTGGCCGAAACCAGATTTCCGACCCTTCGAGTATAGGGCTGGGTGGAGGCCCTGAGTTAATCTTGGCGGACCACTTCCACGAATTCAACCTATCGCCGAGATTGCCGGGCAAAAATGCGTTCGACTCCGGTTCCGTGATGGGTCTCCTTAATTTGTTAGAGAATGGTTTGAAGCAGGCGATCTATTATCGAGGTTAGATGGGCGACTTTATGGTCTTACGCCCATTCATATTGAGTATCTTGGAGAAATTGGCGTGTTGGTGGCCCTCGGCTAGCTAATCGTTGTGAGCAAAAGCTCACTAGGCAGCTAACTCTTAGCGTGCCGTGTGGAGACTTTAGCCTTTTGAATCATCGATGAGGTGAGTGCGACTCATCACGAAGCTCGGATCAAGGCTTCGTGAGCGGCTTTTCGCGAGAGGAAAATATCGAGCAAGAGATCATTTTGAACTCATATGAGCGATAGTGTCGCTGCGGCGTCGAGATAAACTTGTACCACACTCATGTCGAGCGTCACGGGGAATCGGGACTGTTCAAGGGGAGAAGCGTTGAAGAATTTCACCGCGTGAATGCACGGAATCGAATGTCAGCTGGCGAACGTGAAAAGTCCTCGAAGCGTCGTGAAAGGGCTCTGGCGCTATTTTGCTTGAACTCGAAGAACTTGAGAAGGAAGCGGCTTCGGGTTCGGCGATCGAGGAGGAAAAATTAGCGCCGTCAAAGTGACCTTGCTTCTTCACATTCTTGGATTGCGCCAATGAAGTCGATGTGCTCGCGAGACTTTTACGTTCTCTTTGTTCAACGGTCGTCATGATTTTTGTTTTAGATGTATTATCATAACTTTGCTTGAATCAATTGTCTCGACAATTGTAGCTCCTTTTATATTTGCTTTAAATGAATAAGATCCGTCTCTTTCATTATTTATTATGATTCTTTTACTTCATCGAAATAATTAACCATAATACTTATAGGATTTTGGCAAACCCTCGACCATCAGCGGGTTTGATTAGCCTTTACCAACCACCGTTTGAGTTGGGCTAGCGTGCGGATTATCAGGATCCGTTCCGCACGTGACGTTGTGCTAAAAGAATGAAACTCTTCTAGACTTGTTGCTATGATATTGAATACATAGGCCGTGCTCTTTTCACGGGCAAGAGACCACCCGACAGCGTGTTACATGTAGACTCATCCCTTCTTAGGCTTGGATAAAATACCCCAGAATCGAACTCCGGTGTCTTCTTCAATGGAGAAAAGACTAAGCGGAAACGCGTTGACTTTAGGGTTATTGGCCAACCCCCAGCCCTCAACGGGTTTGATGAGCCTTTACCAACTACCGTTTGAGTTGGGCTAGCATGTAGATTATCTAAATCCGTTCTACACACAACGTTGTGCTAAAAGAATGAAACTCTCTTAGACTTAATGCTACGATGTTGAATCGTGAAGCCGTCTTTTTCGCGGGAAGACTAACCCGACAGCAGCGTGTGAGGCGTTGGCTTTATCCCTTCTTAGGCTTAGGATGAAATACCCCAGAATCGACTCGGTGTCTTCTTCAATCGGAGAAAGACTAAACCCGGCAAGCGTGTGGCGTTGGCTTTATCCCTTCTTAGGCTTGGGATAAAATACCCCGAATCGAACTCGGTGTCTTCTTCGGAGAAAAACTAGCCCGAGCGTGTGTTAGGCGTTGGCTTTATCCTTCTTGGGCGGGATAACATACCCCAAGGCGAACCTTGGTGTCTTCTTTTGACCGGAGAATGACTGAACCGGAGTAAGATTGATTGAGGTGGGAAAGGAGGAACTTTATGTCCTATTCTCGGAGAATGAAACCAATAGCGGGGCCTCTTGTAGGAATCGAAAAGACTTCGAGGTGACCTTGGTGACAACCTGGTCACGAAAATCCCGAGCGCGATACTTCAGTCGGAAGCTACCTAAGATAAGAGGTGGAACTAAGAGTAGGATCTCCACTCAGAGAGCGAAGACTCGGAGTGACCTTGGTGGACAACACAGTGAAAATCGGCATACCTTGGTCGGCTACCTAGAGAGAGATGGAACTAAGTGGGATCTCCACTCCGAGAACCGAAAAGACTTCGGGTGACCTTGAGTGGGACAACCAGTGCGAAAATCCGCATACCCAACCGGATCGGCTACCTAAGATAGAGGTGGAACTAAGAGTGGGATCTCTACTCCGAGAACCGAAAAGACTTCGGAGTGACCTGGCGGACAACACTGTGCGAAAATCCCGTGCATACCTTGGTCGGCTACCTAGGAGAGAGATGGAACTAAGAGTGGGATCTCCACCGAGAACCGAAGAGACTCGTGACCTTCACCGGACAACCCGGTCTCGAAAATCCCTACAAGATACCGGGCGCTACCTAAGATAAGAGGTGGAACTAAGAGTAGGATCTCCACCGAGAACCTAAGAGACTCGTGTGACCTTCAGCGACAACCCGGTTCAAAATCCCTGCATACCTTCAATGGCTACCTAGAGAGAGATGGAACTAAGAGTGGGATCTCCACCGAGAACCTAAGAGACTCGTGTGACCTTCAGCGACAACCCGGTCTGAAAATCCCTACAAGATACCTTCACCGGCTACCTAGAGAGAGATGGAACTAAGAGGGATCTCCACTGAGAACCGAAGAGACTCGTGACCTTCACGGACAACCCGGTTCTGAAAATCCCACAAGATACCTTCACCGGCTACCTAAGATGAAGATGGATAGAACCCTTCCGCTTATCACTAAAGGGATCTTACGCTGGAGAGGAAGAATTTTATATTCTATCTCCCAAGGAAAGGAATTTTGAGTGGGCTTTGTTCATAGAAAGAATCAAGAGGGGATTTTGGTAATGTACCGTAAAATTTGTAGACCTACCACAAGGAATTTGATCGGTGGGTGAAATTATGATAGAGGACAAATCTAGGTTATCCTCAAGAAAAGTGGGTGAAACACCCCACGAGGAACTTCCGCTGAACGGGTTATCCCAAGATACTAAGGGTAGTATTTCTTCAGAACTTCCCATTTATCTAAGCATTAGTTGCCGGCCGCCACTTTGGGTAATTAGGCGATACGCACTATTGAGTAAACCGCTTCTATTACAAACGGATCCTCCCATTTAGGTTCAATTTACCTTTCTTCTTGGAAGTGAGGATTATCGGTCGCCGAGCAAATGAGGACCAAATCTCCTTCTCTAAAGGTTCTCTGTCGAGCTTTCTTGTTGAAAGCCCTCGACATCCTAGCTTGGTAGAACTCAATGCATTGTTGAGCCTCGAGCTTCTCATCTAACATCTCGAAGTTCTTCGAGACGCTTTTGATGTTGTTCTTCGTTGTCATCTCATGGAAAGGGCGCGGCGACGAACTGGATTTCAACGGAGAACCGCTTCACACCAGACCCGAGAGTACGGGTCGCCCAGCCATGCGGCGCATCAAGCAGCGATATGCCCAGAGTGCTTCTCCGAAGTTTATCGCCCCAGCCTTTGTTATTCTTCACAAGCTTCGACAAAATTTTGATGATCGCTTTGTTGAAAGCCTCGCTAATCCATTTGTCGCCGGATTATAGGTCGCCGAGACATCTTGTATTTGAACTTTTCGCAAAACCTCGATGAAGGAATTGCCGATGAATTGGGGACCGTTGTCATGCACGATCCGCCTTGGAACACCGTGTCGGTAGATGACATGGTGTTTGATAAATTTGATGACGGTATTTGACTTCCTTTAGCGGGATTGCTTCTGCCCACTTGGAGAAGTAATCGGTGATCGCTAGAATAAACCGATCGCTTTGACCGACGGAGGAAAAATAGGACCTACAACGCCCATTCCCCATGTCTCAATGGCCGTGATGTGGTGGAAGGATGCAACCGCCAGAGGCCGATGCATATAATTCGCGGAATTTGACACGCTGGCATTTCCGAGCGCATTTCGATCACGCCATTAATCATCGTGGGCCAAAAGTAGCCCATTCTCCCCGATTCATCATAGAGCTTGGGACCAGCCGGTGTGCACTACATTCACCTTCGTGCTTCTCGGCGATTTTCCTCTTTGTTTGAGAGGCATCGGAGTAAAGACCATCGCACTCTCGCATTTAACATCCGGTCTCTCGTGTCGTAAAAGAATCTTGGAGCTCTTCGCCGATTGACTCTCTCTCCTTACATCTTCCTAATGCCATGTAAGACATAATCGATGATAGGAAAGCCAATCTCGGCTCCAACTTGGTTTGGGTTGCATGTACTTCTTTGGTAACTACCCCTTATCTTCTTGTGCCTCATTGTATAATGGTACGAAGAGTTGGTGAGTCCCGACCGTAACTAGTTGCTCGGTTCTAAGGTTGTGCTAACGACAGCCTAACGCCGCCAGGTATCCGCATAAGCGCTTTTGGAGGCTGGATATATTCGATGAAGAATTCTTGAATGAGTCCGCCATTTCAATAGCTATCTGATGATAAGGAATTAGATCTGGATTTCTAACTTTGTAGTCTCCACGGATCTGCTTAACTATCAATTGCTAATCGCCAGACGCCGAGATACTCTACCCCAGCCTCTTTGGCTTAACCGAGTCCGATAAGTAGCTGCTATATTCGCTACATTAGAGCACGATCAAGGAGTGAATAAGCACGGGCATGACATGATTCCTCGGGAAACTAAGACAACCCCGACCGGAAATCTTAGAACATCCGGGCACTTGCCACGCTGGTAGCTCGAGAAGCTCCACAAAGTACGCCGCCATATTTGTTGGCGCTGATGTAGTGTTGACTTCGTGAACTTCGTCCGAAGATCATCGATAGCTCAATCAGCGGCCCGCTGTCGGCCGCGCCTAAGAGATCGCAAATCGCTTGTCCTTTGACCGACTTCTGTTTGAAGTGCAAGTCATATTGGGACAAGAGCAAAGCCCATTTCGCCAAACGCCAACTCATTGAGGCGGTGGGTCATAAATATTCGGACCGGATTTACGTTAGAGATAACATAAATCGCCCGTCCGACTAAATAGTGTCGATTTTCTCAATCGCTACTAATGCAAGGCACCGCCACCATTGATATCGAGACTCAGCCACTAATGTTCGCCTCGTAATACACTCGCTCGGACCGCCGTCTGCCGCCTCTTTGTTTGAGAGGCATCGAGTAAAGACCATCGCACTCGCATTTAACATCCGGGTCTCGGTCGTGAAAAGAATTTGAGTTCTCGCCGATTGATTCTCTCTCCCTTACATCTTCCTAATGCCATGTAAGACATAATCGATGATAGGAAAGCCAATCTCGGGGCTCCAACTTGGTTTGGGTTGCATGTACTTCTTTGGTAACTACCCCTTATCTTCTTGTGCCTCATTGTATAATGGTACGAAGAGTTGGTGAGTCCCGACCGTGAACTAGCCTGTTTCTCTAAGGTTGTGCTAACGACATACGCACGCCGCCAGCAGACCGCTTTTGGAGGCGGATATATTCGATGAAGAATTCTTGAATGAGTCCGCCATTTCAATAGCTATCCGATGATAAGGAATTAGATCTCGATTTCTAACTTTGTAGTCTCCACGGATCTGCTTAACTATCAATTGCGATCGCCAGACGCTCGAGATACTTCTAATTTCAAGGAACCGAATCGATAAGTAGCGCTGCTATATTCGCTACATTATTGGAGCACGATTCGAGGAGTGAATAAGCACGGGCATGACATGATTCCTCGGGAAACTAAGACAACCCCGACTGCGGAAATCTTAGAACATCCGGGCACTTGCCACGCTGGTAGCTCGAGAAGCTCACAAAGTACGCCGCCATATTTGTTGGCGCTGATGTAGTGTTGACTTCGTGAACTTCGTCCGAAGATCATCAGATAGCTCAATCAGGCCCGTCTGGGTCAAGCGCCCAAGAGATCGCGAACGCTTGTCCTTTGACCGACTTCTGTTTGAAGTGCAAGTCATATTGGGACAAGAGCAAAGCCCATTTCGCCAAACGCCAACTCATTGAGGCGGTGGGTCATAAATATTCGGACCGGATTTACGTTAGAGATAACATAAATCGCCCGTCCGACTAAATAGTGTCGATTTTCTCAATCGCTAACACTAATGCAAGGCACCGCCACCATTGATATCGAGACTCACCACTAATGTTCGCCGTAATAATCGCTCGCTCGCGGACCGCCGCCGCCGCCTTGGCGCGAGTAAAGCGCTTTAATGAGTGATCCGCTGCCTTGACGAGATCAAAAACGGTTTTCCGACAGTGCAACAAGAACAGAGGTTTAGCGAGGTACGATTTGATCTCTTCATGCTCTTTCGCAAGTGTCGCCCCAAACAAACGACACGCCCTTCTTATTCAACTTTGAGAACGGTTGGCACTTCCTGTATAGGTTCGATATGAACCGCCGGATGTACGCCAATCGCCTCTTGTAACCCCTCGAAGTTCTCGCATTTTTCGAGGTTGCAACTCTTGAATCGCTTACTTCGTCGATCAACATGGATTCCTTTGTTGGTGACGACGGCCGTGAAACTTGCCACCGACATCCCGAGGAAGGATTTGGCAGATTCATCTTTAATTGATGAGTTCGCATGAGCTCAATACCGCTTTAAGATCTTTAATGTGATCTTCTTTGTCACGCCACGCACTCGTCGCCGACGAGCATTCGACCGCTTCCTCAAGATGATCCCGAAAATCTCCGCCATTGCTCGCCGGTATGTTGCACCGGCGCTTCTTAAGCCGAACGGCATGACCGTAGCAAAATATACCGATGGCTGCTCAACGCCGTGTTTACGCCACCGGTGCATCTTGATTTGGTTGTACCCTAAAAGCCATCCATAAAGGACATCCTCGAATCCACATGTATTGTCAACTATGACGCCGGTGATTAAGAGGGAAATCATCCTTTAAGCAAATGCTTAGGTCTCAGAGTCGCATACTGCATCCTAATCGAACCATTCTTCTTCATGACCGACTATATTCGCCACCCAATCCGGATGTTGAATTTCCTCATGAATCCCGATTCTATGAGTTTCTTCACTTCGCCAACGATTGCTTGCAATATTTGTGGACTAAACCGCTCTTTGCTGCTTGCTGACAGTTTGACATCCATCTTGATGTTGAGGCGATGTGTCGCCATTATTAGGTCGAACCCGACATGTCCTCGTGAATCTGGCTAATACATCGATATACTCCTCGATTAGGGCAATCAACTCTTCCTTCTCTTCTGAGGGAAGAGTATTGCTGATGTTTATGAGCTTAGGACGTTCTTCGTCACCCATATTAACTTGGACTACCTCGTCCTTAGTGGGGTTCTCTTTGTTCGAATCTATCCCCAAATTGCTCTTTGAGTTGATGGATCCATGGGTCTTCCCATGTTGGCATATCTTCATCACTCTCAATAGTAGCAGGATCGACTGTAGCCATATTTGACATCAAAACCTTGAAAGCTTCTCCGAGGTCGGTGTCAATCCCAAGTCAAGAATCGCACGAGTGTCCGCCTCCTCATTGGATTATTATCAATTAGCCATGAGCATTCATCTCTCGAGGAGGATTCGTATCCCAATCCCCTTCTAAATGCAGTAGTTATCCGCTTCCCTCTGGGACATATGCCGCTTAGGAGGGACTCGAGGACCTCGCCCAAAACATAGACCTTCTCCTTGTGTCAAGTTGTACCCCATTTCTTCATGATACCCGCTGTCTCGACTATATCTGAATGTGTGGAGGATAGGCCCATTATCATCTTCATCTTCTTCAAAGAAATGATTCGCTGGAACCGTGATCCCTTTTCTCCAGAAACCAAGTCTTCTTCACTACTCGATCTTCGCGATGACGAGTGCCGTCCCCAAAGGAGTCTCGAACCGCTTTTGTGTAAAGTAAGATGACCGAAGGGCGTGCAACTCGATCTTTGTATAAACCCGCCATCATTTAAAGACAAAGGATACTCTAAATCGCCATTTATTGATTCATCGGCAATTTGCCAATATAATGTTCATCCGACGATTCTTCATCGCCAAGATTGATTACAAGGTACAATGTCGCTTAAAACAAAACCACCACTATAACCAAGTCTGCCAGATTTCACCGCCCGTGGGCCGATGATTCGCCGACTCATTACCGTAAAGGAGGGAATCAAGAAATAATTCTCCATCCCCTTAAACGGCCGCTTGTCCGCCACCACCGCCTTGACTCATTATTCGTGTCTACATACTTGAGACACCGATGAAGAGTAGATGGGACTATAACGCTATTAGGATCCGTGGCCTAATCCAAAAATAAGTTATAGGAAGTCTCGCCAATCACATAAAGGTGACTTCGACTTTAAGTCCCCATTTCACTAATCCGATTTTACCAAGTACGGACCCCGCGTTAAATCCAGAAATCATTGTGCCGCTTGACGCCGCTTTACTAGCGTGGGATTCCAAGATGATACATGAGGAGGCCAGGGCATGATGTCATGGAACCCCTGGATCGACTTGATCCGCTGACTTCGCTAGAACCAATATACCCTGCGGAAGTATAGCGCCTATCGTTTTGAATTCCTCGCCCGATATCCTCCTTGGTAAAAGTGATGCAGGGAAGTGTTTAGTCGCAAGATTAGATTGTTGGGCCGACTCTTCCGACTCGCCTAACTGTGAGGAAGACTTCAATCGGCGCAGGGCTTCTTGAAGAGCTTCGCTCTTTTGATAACCGCAGCAGTTTCATAGAGAGTGATCCTTATGGGATATTGGCCAATTGTGCCATTACATCAAAGCGCATGAAGAGTTCGGTTCCCTTTATCTCTTCCAATCGGGCGACCAATCGACCGCCGAGTCGAACTTCTTTATGGCCGCTTGTCATGGCTTCTTTGGCGCCCATCCATTTCTGGGCAGTGAGGGGATTTGTTGGTACCCCCACCAGAGCGCGCCTTGGCATTAGGGTCGGGACTTCCGTACTTGTACTTGTACTCGTGTCCACTCGTATGGGCTTGTGTTCCCTTCTGACAGCCGGAATGTTACCACTGCTCATCGCCCTCCGCACTGGCGGAAGTGGCATGGCATGCCTTTCCTCCCCGCTGGCTTTTTCTTCAACGAAGAAGAGGCTACCCATTGCTCATCTTTGCTGTGTTCCGGTGGACTGACAAGACTTCGCACCATTCGAGCACGATACAAGCCCTTTCTCGCGCTGTTTCAGGTGGTCGCCATTCACCGCTTCACCGCGACTTTGACCACCGGGTTTAGGTTCAAACCATGTCAACGGTACCACCCAAAGCTATGGACACCGATTCGCCCGACATTCTTTCTTTGGATAGCTTCATAGTGATGACCCTACATCAATTAAAGCCCGATTTTATCCTTAAGGTCAAAACAGATTTAGTAGGATGATGAATTGCCCTGCGGATACGCCAGATTTTGGTCGTTTCGTCTCATTGCTTCCTCTTGATTCTCAATCGGAGGGAGCTTGATCTTGTTATTTTCGACAAGATATTTGAAGAGATCGAATCTCGCCGTCCCTAAAGGAATAGGACTTCGGAATCTCTGCCGAGGCTCTCGCTTCGTGGCCCAGTTGCCACGTTGATTGTGCTCGCCGCGGCCTTCGTTGTCGCCGCCGCCATTGCTAGTTGAGTTGAACGTTTGTTGCGAACCGCTTTGCTTTTGCTCTTTCTCTTGCCGCTGGACAAAGTTACGCTGGAGCCCACGCCTACCGGCCTCTTTCCGCCTTTTTCCTTTTAAGGAATCTTTCGCCTTGCTCTCCACGAACCTTCAAGTCCTTCCACGCTATCGATGGTGCGTACCCATTGCTTCAAGCACATCTATCGATAAGTTGCCGTGGCAGGTTTGAGGATGAACTCGTTATTGATCCCGACAGCTTCATTGCCTTGTTCCGGAACCGCTTGACGAAGATATCCACCGCTTTCTCCGCCTTTCTCGCTTCGCCGAAAGCAATGTCCCGACGATACTTCGTATCGCCATCAAAGAAATTGGTAAGGAAGTTAGACTCCATGTCGCCCCAATGTGAATGCTCCCGCTTGAGACGGCGGTACCACTCGGCAGCCCCACGAAGAGCTAACGAATGACCGAACCATCAAGGGTTCGCTTTAAATAACTCCGAGGTGCGACTTAAAATAAAT
Source organism: Asparagus setaceus (assembly GCA_012295165.1). NCBI lineage: Eukaryota > Viridiplantae > Streptophyta > Magnoliopsida > Asparagales > Asparagaceae > Asparagus > Asparagus setaceus. The sequence continues at coordinate 48,147,007 of CM022705.1, read as the reverse complement.
CAAGTATACGGGGACCCTTCCCACAAATGGTGTGAAGTTTATTAAGTTAAACCGACGGTACGGGATTGATTCCCACCCTCGGTATGGGCAAGGAATACCGCCTTCTTTACTTCTTGAGCGGAAATCAATGAGTTGATTTTGCTCTCCAAGTCTTTGATCTTCGCTTCCAGCAACAATATCTATGTTTTGCCCGCGGGGTTCGTGAGGGTTATCATCTTCTTGTGCTTCCTCCTAACCAATCGCTATCATCTTCATCGACGCTGATGCGCTGACTGATTCAACCTTGATGTTTTGTCAAGGCTTGGATCTGTTGGTCATGCATCTCTCATCGCCCGCATGGCCAACTCCATTTCTAACTTGAAGTTTTCCTGTTTATTCAACGCTTCATCTAGCATTTTGGCCACTTGATCCGCATCGATCATAAGCGCTTTGGGGCTCCTTCTAGATACAAGATGATCAGATGTATCAGCGAGCCGATATCCGACGATCATCCCGCGGGTATCCCCTTCGAAGTTTATCAGATCGACCGCCGGATAGTCCCGACCGCAAACGAAGTTAGCCGCTATGCCGGGAATAGCCCGTGACGATGGTTCTTTGTCTGGTCATATTATTAGTGACCTCGCGTACCACCTCTCGAGGTCATCCTTTATGGAATCGCCTTGACCTAGGTCTCTCGCATCTCCGGTGAGTCTCGAAAATCACACCCTTTCGCGAGCTTTGACGGCAATTGCATTCCGGAGCACCGCCTTGATGAGCTTGGAGCACAAGCATGACCGCCAATTTAGGGCAATCCCTTCGAGGTTTTCTCAGATTTGCACGGTAGTACGTACCACCGTGTGTGTACCGGAGCAACTACCGTATGTTGTCGCGGATTTTCGTATAACGCCCTCATCGCCGATGAAAACGCCTCTTCCGAGGACGGATCAATCCATCGAAGCTTCCGGAAGTGACTCGCCTAGACTTCCGGTGTGGGCTAAAGTGCCGACTCTCTGACTTCGATTTTCAACCGATAGGAGGGGCCGCAGAATCTTCTTGTCCTTGGAGCGATGCGACCCCCGCATGAGTGACCCGATTCTCTCCGAGGACCCGCACGATCCTTGATAGTTGGTTTGGTGGTGGTGACGGAGTTGGCTTCACCACCGATTCGTATGCGCACGCTTTGACTTTGAGGCGCCGCCGCCTTGGACCTTGGCGCTGATTTGCAACGCCGTATCCTTCGCTTCGCGTCGGTGACAGAATGTGGGCAACTCGAGGTTGGGGCACCATTTGACTTGGGCCTCCAAACCCCGGCGTACGCTGATGGCTTTTTGCCACCTCCTTCTTCACTCCACGAGCTCGCGCTAAAGCTCGCGGCTCGCTAGAGGAGTGCACAACGCCCGGATACGCCTCGAAAGGCGGAGCTGTTCCGCTGACACGACTCCACTCGTTGGTTGACGGCTTGATGGACCGTTCCATTCCGGAGCCTCTCCTGAGTTCGATCTTAGATCCGCTTCAGCGACCCCATCCACGGATTGCATGGCCTTGGCATGTTTGCGCCGCCATGCTCGGCCGCCGCTTTTGGCGGCTCGCTGGAGAGCGCTGGGCGGCTATCGACGTTCATCTCTGCCGCCTCAGAGTTCGGACTTCACCGAGGGGACTTTTCGCCACCGCGCAGCCGGGTTGGACTTGCCGGCCCGGGCTCTACCGAGGCTCCATCGGGTTCTCCTTGTAGCGAGACCTTCTTGAGCGGGCGAGGGAACCGGATCTGGAGGAGGTGAGGACAAGTACCCTCGAACTTCTCCTCGGTCGAACTCGAACTCGACCTCTTCTTCCACGGGATAGGAACCGCTGGGTGCAACAACGACCTCCGATTCAGGCCGGTGGTTCCCATCGTCGTACTTTTGTCCATAAAAGTTGGGATGATTGTCATTGATTTGAACTTGCTTACAAACTTCACCAAACAAATTCAAAGAGAAATATCGCCTTTTATTTTAAGGCTTACAATGAAAATCAAAAAGATTACAACTTTTTATCCCTGTGAACAAAACACGGGATCTCTCTATATCGAGGTCCTCGCTATGGGTTCTTTGTCGTGGCGGACTTTTGTGTCCGGTGGACCACCGCTAATTCGATCCGTGGAGACCCGGTTCTGGAACTACAGATGTAAAGGCTCGCTTCACGAAGGAAACGGCTCGAGGGATCACACTCACGAAGGAGAGGATCGCCGCTGGCACACTCACGCTGAGAGGATTCCTGTGAGATCTACTAGAGAAATCATCACGCTATCCCCGAGGTTAAGACGGCTTAACCTAGAGGGTATCTCAGAGTTCGACCCAATCCGCAATACCTTCGCTTGTAGATCCGACGCCGATCGAGTCTATGCTCACGTGCTCTGAACGGTGCCGACGGCTCGCGGATCTCGTGGAGAACTCTTCAAAGAAATCTCATTCTCTCCCGTAAGCCCCAAAATCCTCTCAGATCAGCAAAAATCCCCTCTCAAGATGACACCCCCATTTATACAACTCAAGCAGGTCTACCACTTGGTCGAGCCACCTCGCCACTTGGTCGAAGTCACCCCTGCCGAGGTGGTCTGCAAAGTGGTCGAGCCACCCCTACCACTTGGCCGAGGTTCCCTCGCCAGTTAGTCGAGGTGGCTCGGCCAATGTGGCCGAAGACTGGCCACTCTAAGGTACTCGGCCAAGTTGTCGCAGGTACTCGCTGCTGGCCGAGGTGCGCCGCCTCGCCGCCAAGGCCGTTTTTCCGCCCTTCTCCGGGCGCTCGCCTCGCTTGGGTTCCGCTCTATACTTGATTCCGACTAATTTTGTTCGCTCGCTCAACGGTCTCAAATCCACCGTCCGCTCAAGTCCGTTTAACCGCGGCTTGTGACGCTGCGGGTTCGCCGCTGAGTTCGCCTTTAATGATTCGACGCTCAGATCATTCGATGGGTTGTCATTCCACTTCGCCACGAAGGCTTCGGGATCTTGTAAGTATTTTTCAACGCCTACACCGGGCGGTCGGAAGCGCGTTGTAGGAGAATCCCGTTCTCTCGATTGACGCGGGTGACGCCGATGTCACTCGAAAAGTTGGCGTTCCTTGATCTATGGTACGGCCTTTCGTTCTCGAGGTTCAATTCGACCGCCGAACGAAGAACCGAGCGTGATTGGGGATCGACGGTTGTTCGTGGGCCCTCTCTTAAATGTGAAAGAGGAAAGAGCGCATCGCTTCCAACTATTCCCAAAATTTTTGAAGAAATCTCCTACATTCTCTCGTTCATTTTCTCCTGCCGCTTCCATGGATTCCGATCGCTTGAGCCAAGTAGATGGGTTTCATTCTAAGGTGACAGGCTCGATGAACTTTACACCTAAGTTTGATATCCCCAGGGGTATGAATTGACAAGGCCTCGCCATTTATATGTAGCCATGGCCTAATCAATCTCCGCTGTACATCAAGCATTTGGAGGTGGGCTACGGTTGCCTCGCACTCCATTCTTCCTAAGGGTGTTCGACGCCCCGAGTGTCTCCACCGATGAAGCCCAATTCCATCGCATTGCTAGTGGGTTTCACCGTGATTTGCTCGTGGTTGGGGTTAAACCTTCCCCGAACGCCCTCGGCACTTTGTCACAGGACTGCTCAAAAGGCGTCCCATTATCATTTGCAGGCGATTGGGGACTTCAATATTGTCTTAGACACCCCAACATCAAACAAATACTGGAAAGAGAGATTCGTTTGGGTGACCGGGGACGACTCGAACTTATCATGTTCGACATGGCCCAAGATTAGGAGGGAAGCTCTGGGTCCTCATCCTTTATCCGTCGGCGAGAAGCACCACTGATTGATCCTCGCATAATCGCCCAAGATAAGATGGAGGTCCTCGTCGACAACTCAATATTACCGGCCGATTTCGCCAACCCCTAAAGATGAGGACGAGCTGAAGACTCACGACTTGATTTTTGGAGAGTCGTCTAGCTCGAGGAGGGCTTCTATGCTAGCTCTTGACGATGACTCCAGGCCAGCCAAGAGGAGCCGGCAGGAATCCACTCCCCAGGAGACGCCACTGCTCGCGGATCGGTCGAGATACTCATCACGATCATGACAGCGACCGGAGGTGTCGCTTTAGGGTAATCACGGGCTTGGACCTAACACGCGAAGAAAATGGCTCATGGTCCGAGGGGAGCGAGACAATTGGGGGAAAGCGCGGTGACCCCGATTGAGTGGAGACGTGACGAAGTCGGGAAGAGGACGCTTCAACAAAATAAGCACGGTCCAAACCTGCAGAGAGGCTAAGGCCCGAAGCGGTGAAGAGCCGACTCGCCAAGTGCGAGGCGCCAAGGAATGGGACTCGCATGGCGCGACGCCGCCTGAAGCAAGTCGCCAACATGCGAGGCTCGGCTTGGTCGAGGAGTCATCCGCTAGGCGAGGCTC
>CM022705.1:48019639-48142507 GCA_012295165.1 Asparagus setaceus | reverse complement strand
TGCACACAAGTTCACGTTTTCTGCTCAATCCCCAAATCATCTAGAGACCCATAACCACAATGCTTCCTTCACTCCCTCGCCATGGCCATGTACTCGGCCTCTGTAGTAGAAAGTGTCATCTGTAGCACGTAACATCGATCGCCAACTAACCGAGCTCCATGTATCTTAAATACATAACCGTAGTAGATCGCCGTCTATCTAGATCGCCATAATCGAGTCCACAAACCCGTCAATCGACATGTTTCTCCACCAAAACACGGACCGTATCAGCGGTACCCTTTAAGTACCGAGGACCCACTTCCGCTTCCCGGTCGCCTTTTCGGATTTGCCATGAATCTCTGCGACCACACTAACGCTGTGAAATATCCGGTGTACACACCATTACATACATTAAGCGCCAACCTGCACTAGCATAGGAACACGCTCCATGTGGCCTTCTCTTCATTGTAGTGGGAGATTGATTACCGAAAGCCTAAAGTGTGGAGCCAATGGAGTCACCACCGCACTTTGCAGAACCTCGCGATCACCCGCTCTATGTAGCCCCGACTCAAGAACAATCGTCGATTCGCCCGCTCTCTTCTAATCTCCATACCCGGTATTTTCCTAGCGGCACCCATATCCTTCATCTCGAACTCTTCACCAAGTTGAGATTTCCTATCTATCTCCACCCCACCCTTTTAGAAGCAATAAGCATACAAAAATAAAAATGTAGAATAAAAGATAAAACATGAGAAGCTCACATTCTACATTAAATCCTACCTTATTCTTGAAAATTCTACCGAAATTTAAAGAATTTCAAAATGATATAATCAATGATGTGCTTAAATTCCAAAATTCGGGGTTTTAGTGATGTTTTGACAATGGAAGTTGGTATTAATGGTTGTATGCTTTTGAACTTAGATTAGTTATTAACAAAATTTCATCAAAAATAAAATCTTATTGTTTTCTATTTTCCAAAATCTAAGTTCATTGACAAAGGGTTCTTTAAATGTTGGCTTCAAGATGCATGTATTCAACATAATTCTCTCATTCAGAAGGACTTGATTATTAACACAGTTTACATTTGTGAATGGATTGCATTCACTTGATCTTGAAAAGTTAAACTTGACCCAGCGTTCCTTGGATTGGTCACGGGTTGACTTCGGAAATGATCCTTTCTCTCTCTCACTTATAGCTAGCTAGTTGACCAGTGGGTTTCTAATCTAGTTATGGATTGAGTGTTGGAGTTGAGAATTTGTCACATTGATTGCATAAAGGAGTTCATCGTGCTAGATGTTTGAGTCAACAAGTTAAGTGAGTGCGTGTAGAGGTTTTCATCAAGGCTTCCAACCCCTTTCCAAAACATTTAGGCGTTTCTCGGTATTTGAAAAATATGATTTGTAGATTGATGATGAGAAGCTGATTTGAAATTGGTGATTTGGTTATGGAAAATTGGTTTGAGAATTGAAAAGCATGTTGCCCTAGGAAGTGTTGGTTTGAAGAGGAGTGAAATTTTAATTTCTCAGAAATTACCACGATTCCATGCAAAATTAGGATGATTTCTCCAACTTTGGATTATAGGTTGGAGAAAATGGATCGTGTCGAGATCTTTGGAATGCATTCATCATTCTAGAGATTGAGTATTTCCTAAGAGTGGACATTGCTCGAAGCATGGGCTATAGAAAGCGATTATGACAACTGGGTGAAACTTGATTGATTTGGTAGAGCTTCGTTCTTTGGTTTCTAAAGTTTCTAACACAAATTAGAATTGTAGCCATCTTAGCTTGGGCTATGTTTGACTCTAAGGAAGGCCCTCTAGAAGCTGGATTGGAATGCTGATGAATCCACAGTGTTCCCCTTGCATGGTTTCTCGGATAAACTCTCTAAAAGTCCCAAGCTTCATCGGCATTTTTCTTCATGAAATCCCCTTGACACATTGATTCTAAGGAAGTTTTGAAGAATAATCCAATCCTTCATAAATGATTTGGCATAATTGCCACTTTTCAAGACCATGGTGAGGACATTGGATAAGAAGATCTTTGAATTTGTCAAAATACTTTCAAAAAGGTTCTCACAGGATAATTTTAAAATTTTGAATCTGTTTCTAAGCTTGACCGTTTTGTGGATGGGAAAGAATTTTTGAGAAAAACTTTTACAAATTCACCCGAGGTTGAGATGGAATCGTGGGCAAGCTATCACGACCATTTTTGGCTTTGTCCTTAAGAGCGGATGGAATAAATCGGAGTTTGATTGCATCTTCGTAAAGTCCCTCATCTTGATCATGAGGCAAACTTCTTCAAATTAGGAGATGAAAATGTAAGCGTCTTGGTTTCTCTAGGAATTTGGGAAGCATGTTAATAAAATGCGGTCTATGTTAGAATTTGCTCCATTGACCTCGGGGAGTTTTATGCAAGAGGGATTGCATTTCTAGTGGGGTAACAAACATCTTGAAGAACGGGTGGGTTGGTATTGGCCATTTCGTTTGGTTCAAGAGATGGATCAAAGCGAATTAGGCGATTGGTATTATCCCTAACCCAGTTTGCATACACCAAAATCAAATTTTTTTTTTTTGTGAAAAGGACAAGAGAAAAGTTAAGAAGATAATGAGTGTTGCGGTAAAAGTTGGGATGATTGTCATTGATTTGAATTTGCTACGACTTCTTTGGCTACAACAAGATTCAAAAGAAATGCCTTTTATTTTAAAGGCGTACAATGAAAATCAAAAAGATTACAACTCTTATCCTTGTGAACAAACCACGAGGATCTCTGTTATCTCGAGGTCCTCGCTTGCGTGGGTTCTTTGCTGTCTGCGGGGGACTTTTGTGTCCAGTGGACCACAGCGCAATCGATCGAGTAGAGACGGGTTACGGAACTCTGAGGCGTCGCGGGGGCTCGTTTCCGCGAAAGGAAGCGGCGCTGAGGAATCCCACCTCCGCGAAGGAGAGGATAGCCGGGGATCACCTCCGCGAAGGAGGATCGCGGGCGGGTGAGATCTACTAGGAGAAATCTGGCTATCCACGAGATTAAGGCGAAGCTTAACCTAGAGGGTATCGTGGATTCGACCAGAATTGGGTTACCTTTGGCTTGTAGATCGCGTCGATCGTGCTTGTACTCATTGTTGCTTTCGGGGAGTCGCCGATTACTTTAGATCTCGCAGAATTCTTGATCGAGCTCTTCAAATCCCCAAAAATCCAAGCCTCAGGAAGCCCCTCAACCAACAAGACCCCATTTATACAATGGGAGATCTTGCGCCGACTCAAACCATGGCCAGGGCACCTCGACCAATTAGTAGAGGCACCTCGGGGATTGGTAGGGTACTTCGACCATTGTTGGCGCCGACCCACTGTAGAGCACGTTCGCCAGATTTTTCGCCCGTTTGCCGTTTTCTCGGTCTCTCGGGTTTAGGCCACGCCTATTCGACTCTTGGCCTTCTCGGGACTTAGGTTCGATGCGTATTTGGTTCGGGACTAACTCTTGGTTTGTTAGGTTCAACGGTCTGAGGATCCGATCGTCTATTCAAGTCGGTTTAAACCGTGCTTGTGGCCGTGGGTTAGCCGTCGAGTTGGCGTCTTAGCGATTCGGCGTCCGTATCATTCGATGGGTTGTCATTCGCGTCTCCCATCGAGTTGGTTTCGGGGATCTTGTAAGTATTTTTCAGCGCCTCTGAGATACCCCTCCAAAGCGTCTCGGTCTCAATTCTTAATGATGCGGGATGCTTTGGACATGATAGTTCGACCTTGATTGAGGGGTCCCAAAGATAGCTTCAAGTCTTGATTCTTCGGATCATCCAGTTCTTTGTAGGATTCTGATAAGATCCGCGGTCTTGCATTTATTGTCGACCAGCTTGTTATCTTGATTGGTGGGTGAGTTTTGTTTGTAACTTCGTTAATGGGTTGGTTGTTGTTTGACTAACCATCGGACTTTTGGACTTATCCGTATGTCGGCGAACTCCTTGTTGGCGACCGTTGGTTGTGTCGATTGCATGGAATTTCATAACCCTCAATCGGCTAATTCTTCCATCATCCGTGTGTTGTTGGTTTAACCACGTGGGGAGGACTAATCTTCTCACGGGGATTCCTTGTTGAAGCGAGGGGACCATTTGGCTTTCAACCATCGTCCTAGCCCGATTCGTGCGGCGCTTTGACCGTTGTTGGGATATGATTATCCCGCAGTGGGAGAAGTTTCTTGAATTTGGACCGTTATGCGGTGTCAACATGACTTACATGCCTCGTCCGAGTTGTTCCTCTCTTGGATATTATGGTGGGAGAAATTAAGGGTTATCGAGTTATCCTTAAGAATATGGGATTATTCTCCGGGAACTCCTCGTTGAAAATTTAGAAGCAGTTTATACTATTCTGATTGGAGTAAGATTAGGCGGCAGCGTTGATTTGCGTCGGTGCAATCATGCGATCGAGTTATCCAAGAATATTTCTTGTGAGAATATTCTTGGGAACTTCGACAAATTAGGAAGCGGTTTATACTAAGTAATCCTAGTTGAGTAGGATTGGACGAGCGTTGATGTCGTCGACGTCCGCCGATCGAGTTATCCTAAGAATATTTCTTGTGAGAATATTTTACGGGAACTTCGACAAATTAGGAAATAGTTTATACTCGTAATCCTAGTTGGAGTAGGATTGGCGGGCGTTGATGGTGTGTTGCAATCCGCCGCGGTCGAGTTATCCTAAATATTTCTTGTGAGAATATTCTTAGGAACTTCTCGACAAATTAGGAAATAGTTTATACTGTAATCCTAGTTGGAGTAGGATTGGTAGCGTTGATGTCGATGCAATCTACTGCGATGAGTTATCCTAGAATATTTCTTGTGAGAATATTCTTTAGGAACTTCTCGATAAATTAGGAAGCTTGATTTATACGTAATCCTAGTTGGAGTAGGATTAGGCGGCAGCGTTGATGGTCGATGCAATCATACGATCGAGTTATCCTAAGAATATTTCTTGTGAGAATATTCTTAGGAACTTCTCGACAAATTAGGAAGCGGTTTATACTCGTAATCCTAGTTGGAGTAGGATTAGGCGGCAGCGTTGATGTCGATGCAATCCTTGCGATGATTATCCCTAGAATATTTCTTGTGAGAATATTCTTGGGAACTTCGACAAATTAGGAAGCGGTTTATACTCGTAATCCTAGTTGGAGTAGGATTAGGCTGACGCATTGGCGTCGAGGGGCCTTCGCGAGGTATCACATAAATAAATCTTGAGAATCTTTCCAAATATGGCGGAGGAGTAGGAGCCAATCAATGGACTGATTTGGCACTATTTTGACATTGAGGATAAAGGTTCCAATTGGGACTCCTAATTAGGGACTGATTTGATTCCTTTTGGCTATCAATTGGGGTCCAATTAGAATTCCTACTTGTTGCCAAATAGGACTCCTTATTCAAGAGGATTGGGTCCATATGGGGTTGTTATAAATACCCATAAATCCTCCTTCTCTTTGACCTAGGCCCCCTTTGGTGTTCTTTTCATCTCGTCTCGCCCGTCGTCTCTCTCAAACAACGAGGTACATCGCTGAGTATTTACAACGCCCCTTTTTTTCTTTCTCTCTTTTTTCTTGTGCATGCAGGTGGCGGACCTTGAGGGAGAGACGAGGCTGTTAGGCGTGGCTCATGACGGCCTTGGCGCCAGCCTTCCTGGCCGGTGACCCAAGTCTGCGGCGCCGCCCGGCATGCCTTCTGCGCCGACACCGGCACCATACCCAGGTATTTGGCGCGGTATGGCAATGCGAGCTCTGGCGCCAGCCCATAATGGCTAGCGGCTAATTACCCTGGCCGGTAGGGCCCGGCGTCCTTGCCCGAACGCTGCTGACTCCGGGCCCGTGGCCGGCCTTCGTCAGGTGCTTCGGCGTCGGGCCGGTGTAATTTATTGATGTCAGGGCTTTTTGACACTTTATTTGTTGATTTTCCCTTTGTGTATTTGACTCTATTTGTCTTCTTTGCGGTTTCGATGTCGTCCACGAAGATCATGTTCAAAGAGTCGATCAACTTCGCATCGCGTGAATGCCGCCTCCTTCTTTCGAGTGCGCCCGGCGTTGTGATCTTCTCATATATATACCGCGTTGTCCCAGCCGTTCTCCTTTGTGGCGATTGGGAGCGAAATCCTCCTTTGTGGGGACCCGATGCCCAGTTGTGTACACTTTCGTTATGACCAGCCGTTCTCCTTTGTGAAGCGATTGGGAAGAGCGAAATCCTCCTTTGTGGGGACCGGCGCTTCCTGGTTGGTTTTGCTTGGTCATCACCGTCGATATCTTTAGCGGGGATTTCATACCGTACCCTTGCTGCGTAGAGCGGAATATATGCGCTTTGTTTGCGACTATATTTATCGTTCTCCGGGTATCGATACTGGATGAAATCGTCATACGTTATAAGGTAAATGACTCAATCTATGTAAGATGAATTCAGCCTTTTACTAGCTGAATATTTTTTAATTTGAGTTGATTATTCCTCGGGGCTTTTAGACTTCGCGTTGATGGGCCATAGTGACTATTATTCCGTGTGGCGATCCATGATTTTTATCTCGCCTCGATTTTTGGTACATCGGGAATTGAATTTGTAGTTGAGGAGTTCCGCATTCTCGATTATTGGTCACCGATCGCCACTTATAAAGATACGGCTCGAACCTTTGCAAAAAGCAGTTATCACGTTGGGTGACTTCGATTAAGGATCGGTCTGACTTTTATCGAGTGGCGGTGGTTGAGCGGATGATAGGTCCTTTGTATATTCCCGGATACCTCGTCGACTCTCATTGGCCGATCTCGGGCGCCATCTTTGTGACCGCCAGTATGTCATGGCGTCGTAGAAAGCATGATCATATTCATTGCGGGTTTATTACCCGGCAGGTTCGAGTTCCAGGAATGCATCATCGACCTTCGTCCGGAATTGTGGGGTTGGACACAGCCGCCCGTGATGAGCTTTTGTTCTGCCTGGACTTTGAAGAATCATCGCTAAATTGGGCGAGAGATGCGTCGTCAGATCATAGATTCTTGGTGGGTTCTTTCGTCAAGTAAGCCGGTGGGGTGGCTAACCAACTTCGTCCTCAGATGGGATGGAGAACTTAGTGCTTGCGGTGTATGACCGATTCGTGCCACCATGTATGACCTTAGATCAAGCGCCAACCATTTCTTCACCTTATTGAGCTTTATAATCCGGTTGAATCGTTTTTCACTAAACCACGGCGAGTTGGGTGGCTTTACATGAGATATGCAGGTATTTGGGTCTACCATGGGAAGATGCTATATCGGGAGTACTTCCCCTCAATCGAGGGAGCGGTATTTGAAGAACACCGTACGCCGTTATAAGACTTTATGGGATCTCACTTGTCATTATTATATAGCTGTGAATCGAACCTTGCGCCAAGGAAATTGCAAGTGAGTGCGAAGCGATTCGCCGATTACTTGTTCCGGCATTTGGAGGACAAATCGCGAGGAAATATGTGTATCACCGCTCACTCGCCGAAGGTTAATGAAGCGTCGAGAGGTCGAGGCTAACTCTATCAGCTCGGCTATGCCAAGATGGCTTTCCCGGGGACCAAGTTTGCAACCTTTACGTGGCATGCGGTGAAGCCTATCCGGCCGACCACTCTTCTAGCAGGCTATCTTGCAATCGGCTAAAGAAATGTGTGGTTCCATATTAATCGATGATGCTTTACCTTTGGAGGTCCTTTACCACCGGTTCAGCTTGCCCACAGAAGGAACTCTCTCTCCTCGGTGATGGTGGCCAATATTCACGTGGATTGCGACATATAGTTGGCGTTTACTCGGAGAAAGGGCGAGCCATCATCCGTATCCCTTACGTCGGGTAGAGCTCCCATATACTACATTGATGGCTGGTCCTTCATGCATACGACATGATGTCGTACGCGGGTTCCTGGTTCGTCTACTCCTTTCTTGCGGTTGGTAGAGGATTGCGGATGGAAGGGGCGTGGCTGAGAGATCAAGCAGTCTGATTCATAAGGGTGGATCTTTTCGGATGTTTTCCTCGATTATACGGTCATATGAATAGTTGAGTCCTTGGTGCGAGGAGGTCGCAGAACCACGGACTTCACTTGACATTGGTACATTTCAAGCGGCTAGTGAACATCGAGGCCGAGGTATCTCACTTTAGAGTAAAGGAGGAATGCTTCGTTGAGCCTTATTTTCCCTGTCGTTTTGCTCGCCCGGTTGGTTACGACCAACTTTATGTTGGGAACTTCGAACAGAGCTCGGTTTCGTGGTGGACTTGTGGATGGCCTTGAGCATGGTTGTGGGCGTCATGGGATGTCGGGTGCTAGATTGATCTCAGAGCTCGAGGCCGTCGGTGAGTCGACATTCCTTCATTGCGGTTGGCTATTAATAGCTACGAGCGGTCCTGAGGAGCTATCTGAGACACAGTGGCCAGAAGCATCGTTCGCGGCCGACACTGGAACATCCCGAATGCGCTCAAGTTGGAGGAAGCCAATCTCATCCACCAATTGGGGTGAGGGGAGTTCCGACTTCTGGCTATTTGGACTTTAGAAGGAGGCGGAGGCTGCGAACCTCGGTACTCTCTCTTTTTCCCCTTCATTTTCTCATCCTTTCTATGGGATTCCTCATTCAAGCTGAATTTTTGGAAAATGCGAAGAAGAAGAATTTCGACCTTCTCGAGGATTAAGCGAAGAGGTTAGCCATAAGTCTAGCGTGAATCTTGGTCCTTTGATATAGACTTGACCCGTGATGATCCGGTTGAGGGGTAACAATTCGTCGTGATGTAACCGAAATTTTCGGCTTTTGGAGACTAACATTTCTCCATTTGCATCTGGGGGTTTAGAGATTATGATTACGGCTTTGATTTTCCTCACCACAATCTGGCGAGCCCGGTTACGCTCATCTTTGAGTTTTACTCAACAAATGTATAGGGCTATGGCGGAGGTAGATGTAGGACCTGATTCGGTGAACCGGGTACATCTAACATCGATAATTCCTCTTACGGATGGCGAATCACGAGGTGAGACTTCGAATTGTTACCCCACTAATTGCCTCTTCGCTTTTTTACTCTTTTTAGAGATTGGAGGAGACAAATGCACAACCGAGACTAGGCAAGCTAACCCATGTAGGAGGTAAGTAGCTTTACATTGTTAGATCAACTCTTAGTTGCATTAGTTTTCCTAATGCCTTCTTTTAGGACTTCTCAATGGAAGATTTAGGTGGAAATTTGGTTTATCTGACATACTTCCATGGATGACACACTACGCACTTGGTCCGCGGGGATGGTGATGCATTTGGTGAAGATTTTGAAGCTACCATCCACGAAGAAGGTATGAATTTTCTCTTCGATTAATTATAGGACCGGCCGTTTGGCCAATACCACTATAATTAAAGAGGTAGGAGCGTTCCCTTTGTTAGTGGCGGACTCCTCTTTCCGCGCTTTCTGGAATCAGCTACTACGGCCGTTGAGATAGATGAGCACCGAGGGCTCATTGCGGTTGGCAACATCCCGGCGATAGATCAGCCTACGGTAGACTCACTAGCCTCTAAAACTACCCAGGAGGAAGGGAGAGTCTTTTAGCCAAATAAGTTTTATTAAATTTTTTTAGAAATTCTAAAGTCCTCTTTTCTTACGTGTAGAGCCTACATCTCGACTCCATGACGGCGAGGCGTTGATCTTGGATGAAGATCCATCCCATCTTATTATCTGTTTGGAAATGCAGCTCATTCTTTTCTTTGGTGAACACGGTGATCGAAAAGGTCCTTCATGGCGGGCTTTCTCTTCATCGATTCAGAACCCTTGATCCCGGATAGCCTTGATCACGGGATATGGGTTATCCGAGGCTCGACCATTGTTGATGACCTACCATCTCGGAGAAAGCTTGAGGCTGCGCAAGGCTAGGTAGGGGTTTCCTCATACATAGGCTTTCAGGCCGACCAGCGTTTAGAGGCATGGCCTGATGCTCGTGTTTTCTTGGGCTCGAGGTCGGATCTGAGAGAACCAGCGCCGATCATTTCGATTTATTCTTTGAAACATATTCTTCCCTAAACCATATCGGTGGTATTGTGGCGAGTCGCGGAGAGGATAATATTGCTTTCGGGGAGAGCTCCATCAGAAGACAAGATGAAGCGGTTTGGGTGGCTAAGGCTAACAAGGAAGAAGCTCTCGCCGCGTCGCATCTAGGAAACTTCGGTATCCGAAGCGGCCCGTGAGATGGAAGGCGACTCTGAAAACGAATACCGATGAAGGCGTCCTTGAGGGCTAAAGTGCGGGAAGAACTCCACCGGGCTTACAATGGTGAAGTGTCTCCGCTTGAACAACAAATCTTTATCATAGACTTGATGTTTAAATAGTTGTAGCCGTCTATATTTTAATTCAACGAATAAGATTTATTCCCTTCATTGTTTATTATGATTCTTTTGCCGTCGAAATAATTAACCATAATACTTATAGGATTTTGGCAAACCCTCGACCATCAGCGGGTTTGATTAGCCTTTACCAACTACGTTTGAATTGGGCTGCGTCGTTATTACGGATCCGTTCCGCGCGTGGCGTTGTGCTAAAAGAATGAAACTCTTCTAGACTTGTTGCTATGATGATGGAATACATAGGCTCGTACTCTTTTCACGGGCAAGAGACCGCTTTGACGCGCATTATTACGCGTGACTCATCCCTTCTTAGGCCGGGGATAAAATACCCAGTCAAACTACGGTGTCTTCTTCAATCGGAGAAAAGACTAAGCCGTGGCGTGTGAAGTTGACTTTAGGGTTATTAGCCAACCCGGCCCTCAGCGGGTTTGATGAGCCTTTGACTACCGTTTGAGTTGGGCTAGCATGTAGATTATCTAAATCCGTTCTACACACAGCGTTGTGCTAAAAGAATGAATCTCTCGGACTTAATGCTACGATGTTGAATCGTAGGCTTCGTCTTTTCGGAAGACTAACCCGGGCGTTTACGCGTGACTCAATCCCTTCTTAGGCAGGGATGAAATACCCAGTCGAACTCGGTGTCTTCTTCAATGGGAGAAAGACTAAGCGGAAACAGCGTGTGGCGTTGGCTTTATCCTTCTTAGGCTTGGGATAAAATGCCCCGGTCGAACTGGTGTCTTCTTCAATGGGAGAAAGACTAAACGACAGCAGCGTGTGAGGCGTTGGCTTTATCCTTCTTAGGCCGGGATAAAATGCCCCGAATGAACCTTGGTGTCCTCTTTTGTGGGAGAATAGGCGAGCAGGATTAAGATTGATTGGGTGGGAAAGGAAGAATGTTTCTATTTCCGGAGCCGAAGCTACTTGGCCATTCCTGCCGTAGGAATCGAAAAGACTTCGGGTGACCTTCAGGTGGACTACAGTCACGAAAATCTGGCGCCTTACCTTGATCGGCTTCCTAGAATGAAGGAAAAAGTGGGATCTCCACTCAGAAACGAAGAGACTGAGGCGACCTTCGATTCGGACAACTGATGCGAAAATCGGTGCATACCTTGATTGGCTACCTAAGATGAAGATGGAACTAAGAGTGGGATCTCACTCAGAGCCGAAGAGACTTCAGGCGACCGGTCGGACAACTTTGTCACGAAAATCCGGCCACCTTCGGCTAGGATGAAGATGGAACTAAGAGTGGGATCTCCACTCCCAAGAGAAAAGAAGACTTCGAGGCGACCCGATTGGACAACTGGTGCGAAAATCGTACGTACATACCTTGATTGGCTACCTAAGATGAAGATGGAACTAAGAGTGGGATCTCACTCACTCAGAAGCCGAAGAGACTCGAGGCGACCTTGATTCGGACAACACAGTGCGAAAATCGGCGCATACCTTGATTCGGCTACCTAAGATGAAGATGGAACTAGAGTGGGATCTCCACTCAGAAGCAGAAGACTGGTGACGCCGATCGGACAACTGATGCGAAAATCCGTACTTACCTTGGTGTTGGCTACCTAAGATGAAGATGGAACTAAGAGTGGGATCTCCACTCAGAACCGAAGAGACTTCGGTGACCTTGGTCGGACAACAGTGCGAAAATCCGGCCTTATACCGCCGGTCGGCTACCTAGGATGAAGATGGAACTAGAGTGGGATCTCCACTCAGAGAGCGAGAAAGAGACTTCGGTGACCTTGATTCGGACAACACAGTGCGAAAATCCGGCGCATACCTGCCGGTCGGCGCTACAAGATGAAGATGGAACTAAGAGTGGGATCTCCCTCAGAAGCCGAAGACTCGAGGCGACCTTCGATTGGGACAACTGATGCGAAAATCCGGCGCTATACCGCCGGTCGGCGCTACCTAAGATGAAGATGGAACTAAGAGTGGGATCTCCACTCCGAGAACGAAGAGACTTCGAGTGACCGATCGGACAACTGAATGCGAAAATCGGCCTATACCTTGGTCGGTACCTAGGATAGAGATGGGACCCCTCGGTTTGACACGAAAAGTTTTCACGCTTGGAGATGAAGAATTTTATATTCTATCTCCGATGTGAAAAATTTTGAGTGGAGCCTCTTGTTCATAAGCGGAATCAAGAGGATTTGGTAATACGAGAAAATTTGTAGACCTACCGTCAAGAATTTGTCGGAAATTATGATGGAGGGCAAATCTAGGGTTATCCTCAAGAAAAGTGGGTGAAATATCCCACGAGAACTTCCCGTCGAAGCGGGTTATCTGAATACTAAGGGTAGTATTTCTTGAACTTCCATTATCGGCATTAATTGCGGTCGCCACTTTGGGTAATTAAACGTCAGCACCATTGGAGTAAACCGTTTCTATTACAAGCGGACCCTCCCATTTAGGTTGAATTTACCTTTCTTTTTGGAAGTGAGGATTATCGATTAAATCGGCGGGACCAAATCTCCTTCTCAAGGTTCTCTGTCGAACTTTCTTGTTGAAAGCCCTCGACATCCTAGCTTGGTAGAACTCAATGCATTGTTGAGCCTCCGGTAGCTTCTCATCTAACATCTCGAGCTCTTGAGGCGTTTGATGTTGTTCTTGGTCGTCATCTGTTGAAGAGGCGTCGCAGTGGTGAATCTGAATTTCCAGCAGGAGAAGCGCCGCGCAGTAAACCCGAAGTGCAGGGGTCTCTCCGGTTAAGCGTCGCGTCTGATCGATGCGATCGCCCAGGCGCTTCTCGAGTTTATCATCGGTCTGGCATTTACTCTTCACAAGCATTAATTTTAATGATAGGTCTTGTTGAGCGCCTCGGCTAATCCATTTCTGCTGGATTATAAAATTTGTTGCCAGAGACATCTTGTATCTTGAACTTTTAAAACGATGAAGGAATTCTGATGAATTAGGGACCGTTGTCATGCACGATCCGTCTTGGGACACCGTGTCGGTAGATGACATGGTGTTTGATAAATTGCGGCGATTTTCGCCTTCACTTCTTTTAGCGGGATTGCTTCTACCCACTTGATAGTGGTGATCGCTAGAATAAACCGATGCCTTTGGTACGGAGGAAAATGGGACCTACAGCGTCCATTCCCCATGTCTCGAATGGCGAGGATGTGGTAGAAGGATCAAGCTACTCACGGAGGCGATGCATATAATTGGCGAATTTGACCGCAGCGTGGCATTTCGGCGTGCTTCATTGCGTCATTAACTATTGTGGGCAAAGTAGCCCATTCTCGATTCGATCGTAGAGCTTGGGACCCGGTGATCGCCTTGCATTCACCTTAGGTGCTTCCCCAGAAGTCTCTTACGCCTCCTTGTTTGAAAGGCATGGGTAAAATACCATCGTACCCTCGGTGATATAACATCACGGGTTTTGTGTATTAAAGAATCTTGGAACTCTTAGCGGATTGACTCTCTCTCTTCCGTCTTAGGCAACATGCAGATGCAAGGCGTAGTCGATGATAGGAAAGTGCCATCTCGGGGCTCCAATTTGGTTTGGGTTGCATGTACCTCTTTGGTAACTATCCGCTTTGTCTTCTTGTACCCCGTCATATGCCGTACAAAAGGCGATGAGTCTGGCTGTAACTAGCTGCTTTCGGTCTCGGAAGGTTGTGCCGGCGATCGCGCTAATCTGACGATGCATCGCATGGCGTTACGGCGGGATATATTCGATGAAGAATTCTTCAAATGATTACGCCATTTCAGCGGCTATCGATGATAGGGGACGGTCGGGGGTTCTAACCCATTAGTCTGCAATCAGCTTAACTATCAATTGCGATGTGAAGTGCAGCCGAGATACTTCGACCCCGGCTCCTTGGCGAAACTAAGTCCAATAAGTAGCGCATTGTATTGACTCGTTATTAGAGCAAGGTTGGTGAGTGAATAAACACGGGGCATGACATGGTTCCGGGGAATCAAGACAACTCGAGCTCAGTGGAGATTTTAGAACATCGGGGGCACTTGCCACGTTGGTAGCTCGAAGCTCGTCAAAATACGATCGCCATATTTGTTGATGCGATGTAGTGTTGACCGTGGACTTCATCGGGAAGATCGTCATATAGCTCAATGCGTCTGTTGTCGGGTTGGCGACGACCAAGAGATCATAAATCGCTTGTCCTTTGACCGACTTTTCTTTGTTTGAAGTGCAAGTCATATTGGGACAAGAGCAGAGCCCATTTAATAGCGCCAACTCATTGAGGCGGTGGGTCATAAATATTGGGGCCGGTTCGTTAGAGATAACATAAATGCGTCTGTCAGGCTAAATAGTCTTGCATTTTCGGATGCGAACACTAATGCAAGGCAACGCTTCTTGACCATTGGATATCGAGACTTCGGCGCCGACTAATGTTATTTCAGGTAATATGCACATTCATTGACGCTATCGTCGTCTACGCGAGTAAGCGCGAGTGATCCGTTGCCTTGATGTAAATCGAAGCGGTTTTCCCGACCAGCGATTACAGCAAACGGGAGGTTTAGCGAATCGATTTGATCTCTTCAAATGCCTTACGTCGTCCCAAATAAGCGACACACCCTTCTTGTTCAACAGAAAGCGGTTGGCACTTCGGATAGGTTCGATATGAACCGTCGGATGTCATGTCGCCCTTGTAACCCCGAGTTCTCTCGGATTTCGGAGGTTGCAACTCTTGAATCGCCTTCACTTTGTCGGGATCGGCGTGTATACCCTTATCGGTGGCGACAAAGCCGAGGAACTTGCCCTTGGACATCCCAGGAAGGATTTGGCGGGGATTCATTTTAGGCGATGGGTTCGCATGAGCTCGAATACCATTCTAAGATCTTTGATGTGATCTCCTTTGTCCGGCTTTTCATGACCAAGTCGTCGAGTAGCATTCGACCGTTTTCGAAGATGGTCTGGAAAATTTTCGTCATTCGCTTCGGTAGTGCGTGGCCGGCATTTTGGCCGAGCGCCATGACGTGTAGCAATATATTCGATGGAAGCGTTACGGCGTATTGTTTGGCATCATCGGGTGCATCTTGATCGATTGTAACCAGAAACCATCCATGAGCGACATTCTTTCAAATCCACATGTATTATGGACTATGACGCCGGTGATTGGAAGAGGGAAGTCGATCTTTTAGACAGCGGCGTTCGGATCTCGTAGAGTAAACCGCAGTCCTAATCATCGAATTCTTCTTCGTGGCAGGGACTATATTAGCCACAATCCGGATGTTGAATTTCCACTGATGAATCCGATTCTATGAGTTTCTTCACTTAGTCCAGCGATTGCAGTAAGATTTGTGGGCGAAACCGTCTTTCGTTTGCTTAGCGGGCTTGACATCCACCTTGATGTTGAGCGATGTGTTAAGCATTAGGGTCGAGTCTGGCATGTCCTCGTAACTCGGTAGTCCGTCGATATACTCACGATTAGGGGCGATCAACTCTTCTTTCTCTTCCGGGGAAGAGTATTGCTAATGTTTATGAGCTTAGGATGCTCTTAAGTCACCCATATTCTTTGGACTACCTGGAGTCCTTAGTGGGGGTTCTCTTTGTTGAATCATCTGGCCTCCTTGAGTTGATGGATCCATGGATCTTCCCATGTTGGCATATCTTCATCATCCTCAATAGTAGCAGGATCAGCTGAAACCATATTTGACATTAAAGCCTTCTCCGGTGTAGGAATCTCAAGCGAAGAATCGGAATGAATGTCGTCTCCCTCATCGGGTGGATTATTATCAATCAACCACGACATTCATCTTACGAGGAGGATTAAGTATCCCAATCCCCTTCTAAGAAATGATTAGGGTTGGGCGCATCTCCTTTTCGTAAACCAAGTCTTTTCACTACTTGATCTTAGGTGGGATGGCGAGTGTTGTCCCAGAAGTCGGGCTGCTTTTGTAAGAAAATGGCCAGAATTGGTAGGTGCAACTCGGATTGTTGTATAAACGATCATCACATCATTCAAAGACAAGGATACTCTAAATGCGTCATTTATTGATTCATCGACAATTTGCCAATTACAATGTTCATCGGCGATTCTTCATCGTCAAGATTGATTACAAGGGTACAATGTCATTTAAAACAAAACCACCACTATAATCAAGCCCGGCCGGTATCGGCTTCTTCACCGTGTCCGTGCCTTGGGCGATGATTGATTTGGACTCATTGCGTAGAGGAGAGAATCGGTGAAATAATTCTCCATCCTTAAGCGGTTGTTTGTCCGACCGATCTTGACCTCATTATTAGTGTCTACATATTTGAGACGATGAAGAGTGGATGGGACTATAACGTGCTTGTGGATCCAAGTCGACCAACAATAAGTTATAGGAAGTCTCGCGTCAATCACATAGCGGTGACTTGGACTTTAAGTCCCCATTTGGCACTTTATCCGGATTTTACCAAGGCGAGAGACCGCTAGTGTTAAATCCGTAGATCATTGTGCTGTGCTGCCGACTTCTTGGCGGGGATTCCAAGATGATACATGGCGGGGGCATGATGCTCCGTGAACTTCGGATCGACTTGAATCCGGTTAACTTCACTAGAGCCAATATACGGTGAAGTATAGCGGCCTATCGTGCTTGGAATTCCCGTGCATATCCTCCTTTGTAAAAGTGATGCGAGGGAAGTGTTTAGCCGCAAGGTTGCATTGTTGGGCCGACTCTTGGACTCGCTAATCCGGGTGAGGAAGACCTCTGAATCGGCCGGGCTTCTGAAGAGCTTCTCTTGTCTCTTTTGACAACATAGCAGTTAAGTAAAGAGTGATCCTTGCGGGAATATTAGCCAATTGGGCCATAACGTCGAGCGATATGGGCGTTGGAGCTTCGGTTTGTCTCTTCTAATCGGGTGATTGAGCGAGGCGCCGGAGTTTGAACTTCTTGTGGCTGTTGTTGTGGCTTCTTTGGTAGACACCTGCTGTTGCACTTTCTCGGCGAGTGGGGAATTGTTGGTACCCCACTCTGCGGCGTCTTGGCATTGGTCGGGGACTTCGGGTACTTGTATTTGTACTGTGTCCACTCACGGTGGCGTGGGCTTCGAGTTCCCCTTCCGGACAGGTGGAATGTTACCACTATTCATCGTTTCCCTCGAGTGCGGAAGTAGCATGGCATGCCTTTCCCTTACGCTCCGGCTTTTCTTCAGCGAAGAAGAGGCTACCCCATTGCTCATCTTCAAGTAGGTGGGTGGACCCACAAGACCGCCATTGAGGTTGTATACGATACAAGTCCTTCGGCGTTGCTTGTGTGGGTCGTCATTCACCGTCTTCAACTGCGACTTTGACCAGCGGTTGAGTTCAAACCATGTCAGCGGCACCGACGAAGCTTATGGACACCGCATTAGCTCCGACCTTCTTTTCTTTGGGCGGCTTCATAGTGATGACCCTACGTCAATTAAAGCACGGATTTTGTCCTTAAAGGCGAAGCGAGGATTTAGTGGGGTGATGAACTGCCCTATGGTACGCACAGTATCTTGGGTCATTCGTCTTCATTGCCTCCTCTTGATTCTGAATCGGAGGGAGCTTGATCTTGTTATTTTCCACAAGATATTTGAAGAGACCGGGAATCTCGTCGTCCCTAAAGGAATAGGACTTGGGAACCTCGGCTCTAAGGCCTTCTGTTTTGTGGCCGAGTTGCCGTTGATTGTGCTTTTGTTCTGGCCGTTATTCTTCTTCTTCTTCTTTGGGGTTGGAGTTGAAATGTTTGGTTCGCAACCGCTGTCTTAGGCTGCTCTTTCCCTTTGCCGCGTGGGACAAAATTACGCTTCGGAGCTTCCGCCGTCGGCTGGCCTCTTTCCGCCTTTTTCCTCTTGAGGAACCTTTCAGCTTGCTCTCCACGAACCTTCAAGTCCTTCCGTTATCGATGGTCTGTACCCATTGCTTCAAGCACATCTATCTATAAGTTATTGTGGCAGGTTTGGAGGATGAACTCCTCTGTTATTGGATCCCGACAGTTCATTGCCTTGTTCCGGAATCGTTTAACAAAGATGTCCACGGTTTCTCCGTCTTTCTGCTTCTCGTCGAGCAATGTCCCGATCGATACCTCGGTATCGTCATCAAAGAAATTGGTAAGGAAGCTAGACTCCATGTCGTCCCAGCTGTGAATGCTCCGGCTTGAGGCGGTACCATTCGGCGGCCCACGAAGGGTGCCGCGAATGACCGAACCATCGGGGTTCGTTGCGAAATAACTCCGAGGTGTGACTTGAAATAAATCAAGTCTTTGCGTCGGGGAACCCTTCGATCAAATGGTGTGAAGTTTATTAAGTTAAACCGGCCAGTGCAGGATTGATTCCCATTCCCTGGGTATGGGCAAGGAATACTGTCTTCTTTACTTCTTGAGCGGAAATCAATGAATTGATTTTGCTCTCCAAGTCTTTGATCTTCTCGCTTTCCTGAGCAACAATATCTATGTTTTGCCTAGCGTTGCGGGGTTCAGGAGGGTTATCATCTTCTTACGCTTCCTCCGCTCGAATCGCTATCATCTTCATCGTCGTTGGCCTTGTGACTCGATTCACCTTGATGTTTTGTCGGGGCTTGGATCTGTTGGTTGTGCATTTCTCTCATCGTGCATGGCCAACTCCATTTCTAACTTGAAGTTTTCCGTTGTTTATTCAGCGCCGTCTAGCATTTTGGCCACTTGATGCATGCGATCATAATCGTTTCTTAGGGGCTCCCTTCGCTGATCGAGTATGATCGGATCGCGATTCGAAGCCAATATCGGCGCATCATCCTCAGCGGGTATCCTTGAAGTTTATCGTATCACGGACCGTCCGGATAGTCCCGGACCATAAGCGAGTTAGCCGTTGCGTCGCTGGGAATAGCCCGTGGCGATGGTTCTTTGCTGGTCATATTATTAGTGACCTCGGCAACTCACCCTCGGGGAGGTCATCCTTTTCTTGGAATCGCCTTGACCTAGGTCGGCATCTCGTGGTGAGTCTGGAAGCCACACCCCTTCGGAGCTTCTTGATGGCAATTGCACTCGAGCATCGTCTTAATGAGCTTGGAGCACAAGCATGGCTGCGTCAATTTGGGGAATCCCGAGATTTTCTTGCCGTTTACTGCGGTAGTCTGACTCATCGGTGTGGGCGACTGCCGTATGTTGGCGTGATCTCTCGGGTATAACGTCCTCATCGTCGGTGAAAACGTCTCCTTCCGGGACGGGTCAATCCATCGAAACTTCGAAAGTGACTTCGCCTAGACTTTCGCCCGATGTGGCGTGAGAGTCTCCGACTCGGACCGATTTTCAATCCGATAGGAGAGGCGAGAATCTTCTTGTCCTTGTTGGAGCAGGTGCGACCTCATGAGGTGACCCGTGATTCTCTCCGAGGACGAGGCGATCCTTGATAGTCGGTTTGGTGGTGGTGGCGGAGTTGGCTTCACCAGCGATCGAATCTGACGCCTTTGACTTTGGCGTCGTCAATCTTGGACCTTGGCGTTGGATCGCAGCGCTGTATCCTTCGGTTTAGTGCGAGGCAGTGTGGGCAAGCGAGGTTGGGGCACCATTAGACTTGGGCCTCCAAACTGGCGATGCGTTGGTGGCTTCTTTGCCACTTCCTTCTTTAATTCCGAGCTTCAGCCTGCCGCTTCGTGCTTGTGCAAAGTGCCGGGCGCTTCGGATCGCTCACGAAGCGTGGAGTGGTTCCGTTTGACACGGACCCACTTTCGTTGGTTGACTTGGATGGACCGTCGATTCCTTGAGTGAAGCCTCTGCGTAGCTTCGGATCTTAGATCCGCTTAGCGGACCCCATCCACGGATTGCATGGCCTTGGCAAGCTTGCGCCATGCTTTGTCGTCGCCTTTGGCGGCTTCGCTTAGGCGCCGGCGCATCGTCGGCGTTCATCTCGGCACCATCCGGACTTGGGCCGAAGGATTTCTCTTACTGGCGTGAGGTTGGACTCGCCGTCACGGGGCTCTCGTCGAGGAGGCCCATCGGGTTCTCCTGCGTGAGACCTTCTTGGGCGGCGGGGGGACCGGATCTGGAAGGTGAGGATAGGTACTCCTCGAACTTCTCACAGTGGAACTCGAACTTCGACCTCTTCTTCCACCGGGATAGGGATCCGCGGATGCGTACGGCGACCTCCGATCGGAGGCGGTGGCTCCCAGCGTGGTCGCCCGGCTTGTTGGCGGTAAAAGTTGGGATGATTGTCATTGATTTGAATTTGCTTACGCTTCTTTGGCCTACAACAAGATTCAAAGAAATGCCTTTTATTTTAAAGCATACAATGAAAATCAAAAAGATTACAACTCTTATCCTTGTGAACAAACACGAGGATCTCTGTTATATCGAGGTCCCGGCTGCGTGGGTTCTTTGCACGTCGGGGACTTTTGTGTCCGTGGACCACAGCGCAATCCCGATCCGTAGGAGCCGGGTTCGGAACTACAGACGTCGCGGGGCTCGTTTCACGGAAGGAAACAAAGCCTAAGGGGATCACACTCCGAAGGAGAGGATCGCCTGGGGATCACACTCATGAAGGAGAGGATCGCGGGCGGGTGAGATCTACTAGGAGAAATCACTGCTATCCACGAGATTAAGACGAAGCTTAACCTAGAGGGTATCGTAGTTCGACCGAATTCGGTTACCTTTCGCTTGTAGATCTCGATCGTTACTTGTACTCATTGTTGCTTTCGGGACGTGTAGATTACTCGTAGATCTCGGAATTCTTGAAGTCGAACTCTTCCAAATCCCCAAAATCCAAGCCTCAGGAAGCCCCTCAACAACAAGACCCCCTATTATACACAGGGGGAGTCGCCGGCCACTCGGCCACTTGGCGAGCCACCTCGGCCAAGTTGGCCGAGTGGCTGGCCATGGTGTAGAGCCTCCGGCCACTTGGCCGAGCACCTGGCAAGTTGGCGAGGTGGCTCGGCCATGGTGGCGAGCTGCCCGGCTACTTGGCGAGCACCTCGGCAATTGGCGAGGTGGCTCGGCATTGTGGCGGCGCCATTCGCCGTTTTTCAGCGTTCGCCGTTTTTCTCGGTCTCTCGGGTTTAGGCCCTGCCTATTCTGACTCTTGGCCTTCTCCGGACTTAGGTTCCGTCTGTATTTGGTTCCGGGACTAACTCTTGGTTTGTTCCGGTTCAACGGTCCTGGGATCCGATCGTCTATTCAAGTCCGGTTTAAACCGTGCTTGTGGGCCGTGGTTCGCCGTCGAGTTGGCGTCTTAACGATTCGACGTGCGTATCATTCGATGGGTTGTCATTCGCCGTCTCCCTGTCACGAGTTGGTTTCGGGGATCTTGTAAGTATTTTTTCAACGCCTACAATGAGAAAGAAAAATAAGAAAAAACTAACGAAAAACAAATCAAGGCAATCACTTTTCAATCACCCTAACTCTAGGGTTAAGCCTAAACTTGACTTAGACCAGCTCCTAACAAAAATTCCCTTAATGAAAAGATCAAAGTTTACGGGTAATTTGCCGGTAAGGATAGTACTAGAGGGAGATCAAAGATCAATTAAGTACCTCTTTCCTTCGGAGCCTACATAACCCTAAACCTTAGACACCAATTAATCGGATAAACTTGGACGGTTCACTTAAGGATTTCTTGTTCCTTAATGAGCTCGAATCCTTAGGGGCCAACGTCTAATCAAATTTTAATAGGCTTGGGTAAGTGTAGTGAGGAATTAGTGATTTTGGGCTAAGGAAAGGTTGATGAAATCCCTCACCTTATCTTGATTAATGGGTTTTGCCCTTAAAAATATTTTCAAGTGAGTGCCAAATCAAGATGCTCAAATCACTTTGGTGAATTCCTACTATTATATGAAATGCAACCCTAGGAATTAAAAGCAACTAAAAGGATGCAAAAATAAAAAAATCTTTTATTTTTATTATGATGACAATCAAAGAAATATGAAGTTTATTAGAGATTCGACAAAGGTAAAATCTTTATATTGTTTTTTATTTTTATTATTTTTTATCCTAATTGTCTCTAATGTGAATGAACTATCTAAAGGGTGGAATTGAGAATATTAGAAAGAAGAGTTACCCATGTCGCTATCAAAGCCTCGTTGAGGCAAATCTTCAATCTTGATTCTTCAACTCTTAATCTTCAAGTTCCAAATTCCTTCACAAAGAAAAGCATACAAGTTAAGGAACCAAAGTTAATCAAAATCCTACTTATGCACGTTCCACGGCAGGCGTAAAAACTTGATGGGTAATAAATGATTACCTCCTAAGTTGCAAGTATACAACCTTTATCAAGTTATAGTATATAAGATTATCGATCGAGCGAGAAGTAGGAAGAGTTTTGCTCAAGTTTTGGTTCTCAAATTATCGCATGACAATTAGGAGTTATTCAAATAAAATGAAAGTGAAAAATGGTGAAAGTGGATGTGGAGATAAGAGAGAGTAGATGTGGATTATGTGCAAAGAGAAAATAAAGTTGAGAATGTGGTTGTGGTTATATGCATAATAACAAAACTAGGTTTGAGATTATATGCACATGGAGGAATATGAGATTGAGAGAAAGTAAAATCAATGAAATCAAGAATCAGAATAAAGAAAATAACAAACAAATGAAAGCAGGATAAGAGGAAAATAAAGAAGGTAAAGTATGGAGGATTAATTAAAGATAGGGGATCTAGAGTAGATCCATGCTTATCTCACATGAAAATGAGTTGGATTGTTAGCTAGTTCAAACAATCTCTAGGGATCCCACAAATATTAGCTCCACACTTGAAAAGGGTTCTAATTCCTAAGGTGAATTAAAAAGAAAAGGAAAATCTATTCTAGAAAGTAAATACAAGAATTAAATACATTGCATGAAAGTAAATTGCATGAAAGTAAATTGTATGAAATTAAATTGCATGAAAGTAAATCTAAGCTACAAAGCAATTAAATGAACAAGAAAAAAAATGAAAAAGAAATAAAATAGAAACCAACAACTCTGATCTTAATCTAATCCTCCTTTTGGTCCTTGGATTAGAAGAAGAGAAAGGAAATTGAAGAAATTGAAATATTTCATTTATTGTGTAACAAAAGTTATAATTTTAGAAGGTCTTCTCAATTAAGAGTGACCCTCCTCTCCAAATGGAGTTTTTACAAAATATTTCACCTCAAAACCCTCGGCATTCACCCCTATTTATAGCCATGAGTTGATGTGAACCATTGGATCAAACCTAGCCAAAAAGGAAGAAATCCACCATTAATTGAAATCTTTGCAAACCCGATCGGTTGGCGTCGGTTATGCCCGATTAATAACCGGTTGGCAGCGATTAGTCAACGATTGGTTCCCAAGCGAATTTGTCTTTTCTTGATTTTTCTTCAATTTTTCTTGGATCAATTTGGTATCTTGGGCCTTCGTTTGTCTTGATTTGGGCTTCAAAATTGGTAGAAATTGAGAGAATTTGAGTCATTTGGGCTTTTATTCATTATTTCTTTATTAGCCCGCAAAATAAGATAAAATAATTATTAGTAATATCGTTATTCATATAACATAGGTAATAAGGGTATAAAAATGTAATTAAAATGTGATAATCAATTGCTTTGTGACGGTGCCATCCGTAAAAAGGCGATGCGCTCCATTTGCCGCCTCGATGACGATCACTTTTAATAGCCACCAAGAAACAAATTCCGGTGAGTCATAATCAGAAGAACAAGTGGAAGGAGTTACGCCTTGCTATCATTACGATTTGGTGGCGAGTGATTGGGGAATGGAGGTTCTACTGGTTCGTCACCGGCGAGGTCGTCTCTATGAGGAAGTCGGCTAAAGCTTGAGCCTTGATTGTGGTTCAAGCTTCAAAAGCGATCATACTCAGGAGCTCGATGGACGGACAACCATTCTTCGAGGTGGTCGAGCTTCGGGGCTTTCTTTAGTGGCGGCTCGTCGCACAATGATGGAGTGTACTTGGAAATCTGACCCGAAGTGGTGATTGTGATGGCGCAAATGAGGCCTTCTCGATCAATGGGTAGTTTAACTTCGCCGCTCACGAGGATCCGGTGGCGTAGTAGCCGACTACGGATGTTGTCCTCTCGCACCAAGACGGGCCGACACCTGGGCGAGGCGGCTAAATAGAGGTATAGAGTCTCCCCTCTACCGGTGACTTAGGAGGGGCCTAGTGCTCAAGTATGCTTTAAGCTCTCACGAATGCATTGCGGCACTCTTCCGTCCATTCCACTTCTTCTAAGGGTCTTTGGTTCCTCTCAATAATTTGAAGAAGGGAGGCTTCTCTCCATGAGACTTGGAAGCGTCCCAGCGCCATCTTGCCATTGAGCTTCGGGCGTCCTTCATGGTGCGAGGCTCCGTGATTGCCGATGGCGACTATCTTCTTAGGATTGATTTCTATGTCTCTTTGAGTAATCATGAACCCCAAAATTTTTCGGATTATACTCGAAGGCACACTAGCGAGGTTAAGCTTCATGCGATAATGCCTTAACTGAGAAGGTCTCTTCAAGGTCGTCGATGTGTGCAGCGGCTAGCTTAGACTTCACCAAGATATCGTCCACATAAGCTTCTAGATTGCAGCCGATCTGAGACTTAAAAATCTTATTGACTAGCCTCTGATAAGTCACTCCAGCGTTCTTGAGACCGAAGGCATCACCTTGTGCCCGGTCCGTGATGAGCGGCGTCTTCTCTGGTGGAGTGCCATGCATCAATTTGATTGTAGTTGGAGAAAGCATCTAAGAAACTCGGCGGTGATGTCGCACTCTCATCCACCGGTTGGTCTATCGCGAGGGCGGGTAGGCGTCTTTCGAACAAGCTTTGTTGAGGTCGGTGAAGTCGGCCGCGTTCTCCATTTCCCATTCGCCTTCTTCACCGGCAACATTGGATAACCATTCGGGTATTGCACTTCTCGAATGAAGGCCCTTAGAGCCGCTCAACCTCTTCAGTTGCCATACGTGGTTACGGGCGAGATGTCTCTTCTTACGTCGGCGGCTGGCATTGTCGATTGACCGAGAGTTCATGGAAAATTACATCGGATGAAATGCGGCATGTCTTGGTCCGCGAACACATCCACAGCTAAGAGGAAAGATATCAACGCCCCGCAATGGCTCCTTGAGATCGACCTCTTGGCGTCTTCTGCCTTCGATGTCGACGGGATCTCATGTAGTTCCTCAACGGAGTCGTCCTTTCTTCCATTTCCTTCTCGTGAAGGCGGTTTTCTCAATTGGCATGGCCGCGCCACCCTTTGGTTGAGGCGTGTAACAAGTTCGGCTTCCTTTGATTGCTCTTGGCTACTCAACTCCTCCGGGGAGTTGGGAATTTATCATTGGTGATAAGTGGAGGAATTGCCCTAATAAATGGAGGCGGTTCGTCCCAATATAATATTGTAGGGACGACTTGATGTCCATCAACATATCATTAGAGCTTGCAAGGGTGTTGGCCTTGTGAGAGTAGGGTGATCAATCCTTCCAAACTGAGAATGGCGGTGAAGCCGTTAAGAGGCCCCTAGACGGTTGCAATGGGATTTATCAATACCCATGCGGTTGAGCATCTAGGAACATAATATCTACGGAGCTCCGGTGTCTACCAAGATTCTCCTTACTTCAAAGCCGCGATGTCGGCCGAAATGACAATGGGATCATCATGAGGCGTCTCGACGCCTTCTAAGTCAGCATCACCGAAAGAGATGGTCATATCCATCCGAGATCGCTTATCCCCACCATCTACTCGTAGAGCATGGCGGGCATATCTCTTCCGAGCATTGTTGGATTCCCCTCCCAGAGTGGGGCCGCCACTGATAGTGTGGATAACGCCTCGGCTGCTTTGCTCGTTATCTCGGGGGTCCGGTGTCGGTCGGGGCCGCAGTGATCTAGACCGAGACCTCCGCTCATCTCTTCTGGGGATTGCCTCCTTCTGGCCTTCGCGGGTGACCAAATTCTTTAAAAATTCACTATTGATGAGGTCTTCAATGTCTCGCTGAAGGATGTGGCAGTCATCGGTGTTGTGGCCGTGATCCTTGTGGTATTGGCAAAATTGCTTTGAGTCCCTCCTCCTAGGGTCGGATCTCATCTGAGGAGGGGGAGTCTTGAGGAGCCCCTCTCTCTGAGCTTTGTCAAGGGTCCCCGAGAGGGATGTGTTGAGGATTGCGAGGACTGCTGGAGGGGGGACTTCTCTCCTGTTTTCCTTCTTGTCAAACCTGCCATCACGGTTGTTATTCTTAGAAAAGGGGTTTTTCGAGATGTACCTTGGTTCCTCCTGTGATTTTGTGGCGTGGCCTGATGGCGGAAAGCGGGTCTCGAAGTTGGGACTATAGAGAGTCAGGTTGAGCGGCGTGGTAGACTTTGGTGCCGAGGGGTGTAGCCGTTGAAGTGGAGGTGGTGATGCAGTTGTTTCGGCTCCTTCGGTCTTGTAAGCTTCAGCGTCCTCCATGTTCGTGTATTCATGAGCTTTAGACATCAAGTGTTCAAAGCTCTTCATGGGTTTCCTAGAAAGGTATCTAGATAAGTCGATTGATCGCAATCCGGCTACTAGTCCCGCCATTGCTACTCGGCCCCCAGGGTCTTCAACTTCCAATCTCTTTGCCTGAAACCTCTTGATGTATGTCCTGAGGTTTTCATCAGGCTCTTGCTTGGTGAAAAGGAGCACGTGAGAGGACAACTTCTGCCTTGAGTCAGCTAAGAAATGGTGGACAAACTTTTGGCTGAGCTCCTTAAAGCTGCCAATGTATTTCCTCTCCAAGGCGTTCCACCAAAGCTTGGCGCTCCCTGTCAAGGTGACCGGGAAACATTGACAAAGAGCCGCCTCGGGTGCTTGTAGCATGACCATGATATAGTAGTAGTTCTGAACATGCTCCTCGGGGTCTCCTTCACCTTTGTATTTTTCCAGAGTTAGCACCTTAAATTTCTCAATTGGAGCTCCATGATGGAATCAGTGAAGGGGGTATTTTCTCCAAATACTTCAATGATAGGTGATGGGCCCGATTATCGTCCGGCGGCAGGAGCTAATGGGCCGGGATAGCTCGAGAGGCCTTTAAGCGTGTCCCATTGTGCTCCCAGCGTGTGACTTGGGCCGGGCTCGGCAGTCATCTCAGCGAATGGCAGGCGACGAGGGAGGTTCACTCGGCGCGTCGACTGTGTGTGCAACAACTGAGGCGTGCGCTCTTGGAGATCTCTTGTTGGGTTGTGGTCGCGAGGAGTCAGGTAGAATGCTGCATGGTTCATTGATGGCGCCATGAGCGGTGGATTGACGGCTGAGGGAGGTTCTAGGAGCATCTGGGATGGTAGTTCTTATTGTTCTTGTCTTTGGGAGAAGCGAGAAAGGTGGCGAAGGATCTTGTCGATGAAGGCTTGGTACTGTTGAGGTTAGT
This sequence comes from Asparagus setaceus, assembly GCA_012295165.1. Classification (NCBI taxonomy): domain Eukaryota; kingdom Viridiplantae; phylum Streptophyta; class Magnoliopsida; order Asparagales; family Asparagaceae; genus Asparagus; species Asparagus setaceus. The sequence continues at coordinate 48,115,001 of CM022705.1, read as the reverse complement.
CACTTTCTCGGTAGCTTCTTGGAGCTGAGCTTGGGTAACATACCTCACCGGCAAATTGCCTAGCCCGGTAAGGCCACCTCCGCTGACATGATTGTAAGAAGAGGAAAAGGCCGGTGGGCACTGATGATCTTTGAAACACAGTCAAATGATGATCTTAACTTATGGCGTGGAGCTCGCTTTCTCTTCTAATGCCTGGAAGCAATGACGGGAGGAAGGGATTTGGTTATGCCGGAGAACGACCTGTGAAAGACGGAGTTGGGATCTCTGGTGATCTCTCCGACGGTCAAGTTAGTAATGGATTTTTGTATTGGAAAACCTTATAAGAAAAAGGGTTAGAGTTTTTGTCCTTGCTTACCTCTTTCATTGAGCAATACCCTATTTATACGAGGGATTTGAGGGCATTCTCATCCCTTTAATTGATTTGGACGTGAGGGGTGAGTCAGATAGACTTCCATGTGGCGACCGCTGATTGGGCTAAGGTTTGGTATGGGCGGCCTTGTCGGATTTGCCTGTACAAGTGTAGAACGATCATTGGCCTTAGAGTTTTTACTATTCCTTCACTATTAATGAGATGGGATTGGCAGCGTGCATCACTGCTTGTTAAGTTTAAGGTGTCTTAAATATGTGGAGGGCGGAGATATTAAGGCAGTATTCATTTAATGTGATATGGGCATATTATCGGGTCAAGTCCTACGCCATCCGTCACTCACGTTGGCGCAAAAGCTTATCGAGCGAGGAATCACGCATCAAGCGGCGATATTATCCGGCTTAATTATCTCGGCTTTCACATGCGGGCGATGAGAGAAGCGATTTAACATTTCTTGGTGTCGTTCGCGGGCACCGGTTAGTCAGTATTGATGCCTATCGGCGTCGTCGCGAAGGCTTTTGGCTGGAGAGAGTGATGACGCCTTCGTGTCGTCCCGTGGCTTTGGTCGAGAGCAGTGATGGCGCTAGGTGTCGTCTGCGAAGGCTTTCAATTGGTGGGTCGGCGATGGCATTAAGGGGCGACATGCTCATTTCGTTTGGCGATCGGTCCGGGTCATTTACGTTGAGATGACTTGCTGTCGGTACTCTAACCCTTAGGTTGTCTCTCCCATTCGACTAATTAATTCCCCATTAATAATTAACAATAAAAATTATCGGGACCATAACAGATCATATCCATTGGAGGATGGGAGGAATAGTGGAGTGAAGCAATGCAATTGAAGTCAAGATTCAAGATCAAGCTTCATCCGGACCAAGACAAGCTTATTGTAAATCTCAAGCTTAGGTACATTAGTTTAGGTTTATACTTGTGTGTTTATACTTAGAGCTCAAGATTCATACACACACACATTTATTTTGATTTATCACCATTTTGGATTATAGACTTAACGACATGATTTTATATCTTTTCTCAAGTTTATAAATCCATTGGAAAGTGTTTCAAAGCGTGTTTGAAAAAATCAAAAATCTCAAGTTTATATCTTTTCAAACATGCGAACATGCACATTGACACTTTTTGTTTCTATTGCAAAACAAGTTAAAATTGAGAATTTATTTTATCCATGGTTCATTGACTTGATCACATTAATTTATATCTTATATAAAGTCCATAAACCAAATCACAAGATCTCAATACTTGTTCATGTTTAAAATCATGCTTTTCACATATCGTTTTTTTCATGTTTTTGCAAAACAATTGAGTTTTAACAATTGGAAAATGCAATTTGAAAACTTTATTTGTTTACATGTTTATCTTTATATATACAAACATTTTCCCAATTTTTACTAATTTTGGAGTTGTTTTGTTATTGAATTTACAAAAACAGTTTTCAGCAGTTTTTTAGAAACTGTTTGTTTGTGTTCAAATAATTATTTCTCACAAATGGGAAGTGATATTTTAGAAATTCTTTTTGTAACATGTTTATCTATATCTTTATAACCTTCCCAAATATTTCATAGTATTTGGAGTTGATTTACTATGTCAAATTGATTTTACAATGTCAAGCATTTTAGCAGTTTTCAGAATCTGAAATATCTGTCCTGAAACAATTATTTATCACAAATGGGAAGTGATATTTTGGTTATTTCTCTAACATGTTCATATACATGTTTAGAAACTTCTCTAAAATTTCATGATTTTGGAGTTGATTTACTATTTTGATTTTACAAAGCCATATCATATATTTCCAGGTTTGAAATTTTCGTCTCGTTCACGGTCGTCGCTACAATGACCATTGTAACGGCTATTTTTCTAGTTTTCGTTTTTCAGTCATTTTTCTGGGATTTTCTTGGGTTTTGGGCTTTGTTTCTTCATCTTATATATACCCATGCCCTCATTTATTTCAAAATAATTAAGAAGGTTTTAAACACGTTTTGAAGAGTTTAAGTTTTGTTTAGTTTGTTTGGAAGTTTAGTTTGTGAAGAAACTTTCACAAGAGCTTGAGGAGATCATCCATTGGTGTTTGAGCATTCAACTCTTCTCCTTCTCTCTTGTCATCTAGAGAAGTTTTCTAAACTCATATCTAGCGATTTATATGTTTGATTTTTATTTCCATAAGCTAGAATTTATTTGAGTTTAGTATTGATTATTTCTCTTTGTTTACACACACAACCATTGAGCTTATAGTATTTGCATACATTGTAAAATTTGAGTTGTGGGTAGTGTGACTTAGAGAGTGAGCTACATTGAGTTCTCATCCATTGTGGAGAACAAAATTTGTATTCTTGAGCTTATTGTGAGGACTCACATTGTAATACACAAGGACAGAGAGTGTCGCGGTGAGAGACGGGTTGTCCCAAGAGGGCGTCGGTAAAGCCTAGGGAGAGGTAGTAAATCCCAGCACTTGTGGGAAACCGGGCTTGAGACCGGCACTTAGGGGTGAGTTTTGTGATTGCAATTGTGAGAGATTGTAAAGTTTTGGTGAGCTAGAAAGAATGTGTAGATGTTGTAAATGTTATTTGGGTGGCGTAGAAAACCGGTTATGATAGTGGAGATCTCCTGGGAGGAGGAGCGGAGGCGTGGTCGTGGGGACCAAACTCCGTGATCATATCGTTTGTTTGTGTTTGCTTGGCGTTCATTTCTATTTGTGCTTATTGCCTATTTCGCCAATTTTTATTGATCATTTCATCCTCTATTTTGTTTACTATTGCTTACATATCCTTGCATATAATCTTGTTGAATATCATTCTTGCTAGGATATAATTTGTTAATTAGTTTTAATTGGCATTAATGGATTAGATTAGCATATTGCCCTATTCACCCCTCTAGGGCAATTTCAATTGGTATCGAGCTTGGTGCTCTTTGATTAGAGGCTTAACAACCTTGAGTCAAAGATCCAAGTTATTATATTGCTAATCTAGTTTTGTGATTTTATATTTTGCTTGCATAATATATTTATTATGGATATGTGTTGTGCCCTTGTTTAGGCTATGATCCACATGTTGCTTCTTTGTTTAATGATTTTCCTTATGCACAATGGATGCTTAGATTTAAATTATTTGCTAGATCTAAATATATAGATATATGTGAAATTATTGAATGTGCATATGTTGTGCCCAACTTGGATAAATCTAAATGGAGCACAAATGATAAAAGATTATTTATTATGAACAAGATTTTGTTAGAATTTTTGCTTAATGCTTTTGATCATTCTATTTCTAACAAATTTGCTTGTTTTGATAGTGCCTATACATTATGGAAATACATAGAGGCACATCATGGTAACTTGGAGGATATCCAACAAGCTTTGGTGGGTTCCTCTCCAAGTTCTAATGGAGCATCATCATCATCATCATCATCATCATCATCATGCACGGTCACTAGGCGATAGCCCTAGTGTGGTAGCGATTCGAAATCAAAAGTGACTCATCTATTAGTGATATCGCCGTGCATATAAGAAATTAAAGAATGCCTATAACAAATTGCACAACAATTTCATTAGTTTTAAAAGCAAACATGTTATTTTAAAATCCAATCATGAAAAGTTAGCTTCCAAATTTGATATCATTGCAAAGAAAATACTATGCTTAAAGAAAATAATGATATGTTAAATTTAGAAAATGATAAATTAAAATGGATATTGCTAACTTATCTCATGAGAAAGATAATGCCATGTTAGAAGTAGAGTCTATTAAAATGAATTTTAACTTTTAAAATGATCATGTTTGCTCTACTTCTATTGTCAATGCTTCTATGCTTAATGATGAGTTGAATAACATTAAAAATGCATTTCATCTATAGATTCAACTCTTAATACATGCATTGTCAATCATAAGAATCTTATAGATATATGTGCTAAGTCTTGTACAAATGCTTCCAAATCAACGTACATCATGCTCACATATATAGTAAAATTCACAAGTGTTCAATTTGTGGTGGCAAAGGCCATTTAGCTAAATTTTGCTATGATGCACATAAACCCATAAAATCCAATGTTCCTTGTGCATCCCATCAAGATTCATCATGTCATACATATACACATGCACATATTCACCATGCTCACCATAAGAATGCACGTGTGTATAAATGTGATATATGTGGTCGTTTTGGACATTTTGCAAAATTTTATTTTGATTTGAAAAGGGTTTCACATTTGCCAAATGTTGTTAGAAGACCACAAAAGTTTAAGCTGATGTTTGTGGTAGGTTTGGACATCTTGCACAATTTTGTCTTGATTTATAAAAGTTTCTAAATTGCAAAATGTTCCAAAAGACCACTTTTATTTGATGATGTTTCTCATTTGCAAAAATCTTTTAAAAGACCATCTATGTTTGCAAATGATTCACGTACAAAGGTCAATATATCCTAATCGTCTCTTTCATTGCACACATTGCAATCGGAAGGGTCATTTGAGTGATTATTGCTATGACCGGATCGTGCACCATATAGTCAAGAGGGTTCATAACCCTAGGGCCTTGAGCTTAATAGATAGGGGTCATGTCCCTAAGTATTCGGCATCAAAAAATTTGGGTACCAATATAGTTTTCTTTTAAAAAACCCAAGATTTTAGTGTTTTTATTTTTCATTTCTTGGTTTTGAAAAGTGTCTTGAATTTTTTTAATAAAAACATTTTAAGTCAATTCTCTTGTTTTCATTCTATTTTTTTGAAGTTTATGTTTGATAATGTGTTTTGAGCTAATGGATCATTATTTGGTGGTTTATAATGTATTCTTGGTGTGGTTTGATCAAATTTTATAAAGAATTCTTGGTGTGGTTTGATCAAATTTTATAAAGAATATATCTTTTATTGATCAAACATTATTTATATGAGAGGTTTGTGTTTGATTAACCTCGGTTTATTGGATGTTTATTTCCCAAATCATGTTTACGGGTATGCTTAAATGTTTATGTGGGTTATATCAAGCTCAAAAGCTTGATTTGAGTACCTCTCTTGCCTTATTGTCAAATATGGCAAATTTTATTATTTTTGGTTTTGTGATTTAAATTGTGATTTATGATTTCATTTGAGTGATTTATTTTCATTTGAAAACTTTTGCATGACTCTCATGTTTTACTTTCTTTTGATTTCATAAATCTATTTTCACATGATTTTGTGTAAGACACACTTTTACATATTGATATATCCATGTGTGCTCTCATAGTCTTGTTGTATGTGATTGATATTTAGTATGTTTACTCACATATATATATGTTTGCCATGATCTTCCATTGCATATTTTATATGGCATTTTGATAGGGGAGCAATCCCTATTTATGTTTTTATTTTATACTCTCGTGCTTATAGGAAGGGGAGCCTTGCTCTCTTCATTCCTTTATTTTTCCCCACTTTTGATGTTGCCAAAGGGAGAAAAATTGTGAGTATATTCATGTTTAAGAGCCTTGTACTTATTGCATATTTTATATATACTCTTTGTATAAATTGTTTGTCATCATCAAAAGGGGATATTGTTAGTTCCTTGATTTTGATGATGTTCTAACAAATAATTTATAACTAATATTGTTTGTCTAGTGTTTGTGTTTTCATGTTTATTCTAGGCAAACAAGGTGTTGGAGGATGGATGGACTTGCCTACGATCATATCCATTGGAGGATGAGAGGAATAGTGGAGTGAAGCAATACAATTCAAGTCAAGATTCAAGATCAAGCTTCATCCTGACCAGACAAGCTTATTGTAAATCTCAAGCTTGGGTACATTAGTTTAGGTTTATATTTGTGTGTTTATACTTAGAGCTCAAGATTCATACACACACACATTTATTTTGATTTATCACCGTTTTGGATTATAGACTTAACGACATCATTTTATATCTTTTCTCAAATTTATAAATCCATTGGAAAGTGTTTCAATGTTTGAAAAAATTAAAAATCTCAAGTTTATATCTTTCAAACATGCGAACATGCACATACACACTTTTTATTTCTATTGCAAAACAAGTTAAAATTGAGAATTTATTGTATCCATGATTCATTGACTTTATCACATTAATTTATATCTTACATAAAGTCCATAAACCAAATCACAAGATCTCAATACTTGTTCATGTTCAAAATCATGCTTTTCACATATCATTATTTTCATGTTTTTACAAAACAATTGAGTTTTAACAATTAGAAAATGCAATTTAAAACATTTCTTCATTTACATGTTTATCTTTATATATACAAACATTTTCCCAATTTTTACTAATTTTGAAGTTGTTTTGTTATTGAATTTACAAAATAAAGTTTTCAGCAGTTACTAGAAACTATTTATTTGTGTTCAAATAATTATTTCTCACAAATGGGAAGTGATATTTCAGAAATTCTTTTTGTAACATGTTTATCTATATCTTTATAATCTTTCCTAAATATTTCATAATATTTGGAGTTGATTTACTATGTCAAATGGATTTTACAATGTCAAGTATTTTAGCAGTTTTCAAAATCTGAAATATCTGTCTGAAACAATTATTTGTCACAAATAGGAAGTGATATTTTAGAATTTGTTTCTCTAACATGTTCATATACATGTTTAGAAACTTCTCTCAAAATGTCATGATTGTTTGAGTTGATTTACTATTTTTAATTGATTTTACAAAGCCATATCAGATTTCGGGTTTACGAATTTTTCGGTCTTGTTCATGGTTAGATCGGATTGATTGCTTAACGGCTATTTTTCAGTTTCCATTTTTCAGTCATTTTTGCTGGGATTTTATTGGGTTTGTGCTTTGTTTCTTCATCCTATATATACCCCATGCCCTCATTTATTTTAAAAATAATTAAGAAGGTTTTAAACCGTTTTGAAGAGTTTAAGTGTTTGTTTAGTTTGTTTGAAAGTTTAGTTTGTGAAGAAACTTTCACAAAGCTTGAGGAGATCATCCATTGGTGTTTGAGCATTCAACTCTTCTCCTTCTCTCTTGTCATCTAGAGAGTTTTTCTAAACTCATATCTAGCGATTTATATGTTTGATTTTCATTTCCATAAGCTAGAATTTATTTGAGTTTAGTATTGATTATTTCTCTTGTTTACACACACAACCATTGAGCTTATAGTATTTGCATACATTGTAAAATTTGAGTTGTGGGTAGTGTGACTTAGAGTGAGCTACATTGAGTTCTCATCCATTGTAGAGAACAAAATTTGTATTCTGGAGCTTATTGTGAGGATTCACATTGTAATACAGGACACCGAGAAGTGTCGGTGAGAGGAGGTTGTCCCAAGAGGAGTGGCGTCGGTAGTAAAGCCTAGGGAGAGGTAGTAAATCCCGGCACTTGTGGAAAACAGGCTTGAGGCGGCACTTAGAGGGTGGCATCTGTCTACACAACTATTTTGTTTACTATTGCTTACATATCCTTGCATATAAGCTTGTTGAATATCATTCTTGCTAAGATATAATTTATTAATTAGTTTTAATTAGCATTAATTCGGATTAGATTAGCATATTGCCCTATTCACCCCTCTAGGGCAATTTCGGGAGTAGCATGTCACATGAAGTAGATAACTGAGAAAAGACTAAAATACGCCTCAATCACAAAAATTACTCGATATTTTTAGGATGAGAGAAAGCTAGCAGAAAAGAGGGGAAATCACTAAAATTGATCAAGATCTTTTTATTGGTTGGGAGTTTCTTTGTAACTAAATGAGTTAATTTTCAAAAGGATATTTTACATTTTGAAATGGCGTCAAAGTTCGGTGTGAAAAAGAGTGAAAGATTTGTGGGGTTTTGTGAGACATCCATAGTTGAGGGATGTTTTCTCTCATTTTAAAGATGAGTGGGTTTATCTATAATATGCCCAAACTTGAGGGTGTTTCTCTAATTAAAATAGTTGAGGGTATTTTTAGAGATATCCACCATAGTTGAGGAGTTTTCTAAAATTAACCCAAAATGATATATGCAAAATTATATATGTGTCAAACTATATTTAAAATTAATGAATTAGACTTTTCTGAAAATATTATTGATGAATTGGTCCTTTTTTGTTATTTGTTGATTTGATATCGGTATTTCTGATTTTTATGAAGAGTGATTGTTTGTTTCACGGTGTCTCTCTTTAAAATATTAATAGAAAATAAGGCACCATAAAAATATATAACATGTAAAGATCTACAAAAATAAAAACTTTCCTATTACTAAATAGTCTCCACGATTTTGGAAAAAATAAATAAATTTTACATAAATACTTGAAATATTATCTCAATTTCTCCATGCTTTATCCGATTTTTGCTAATAATTAGATTAAAATTCTAATGGATTCTTAAGATTATTCTAGAAATAAATATTTGGATTCTTAAGATTTTTATGTATATTTTAAAACCCCATATCCATTTCTAATTAAGTTAAAATTCTAATGCAAGCATCATAAGATTAAGCCTTTAGTGTAAGATTGTTTTAGATTAAATTAATATGTGAAGGCCTTATGTCTCATATAATTACGCTATTTCATTTGATTATTTCATGCGATAGGGTTTAACTCAATGTACTCTTTAGTTCATACCAAAATTTAAAAGTTTTTTTAATAAAACTTCAGCGTAACATATATTGCCTTGCCACTAGCAAATTCTCCATGATTAGGTATATCGAGGTGTTGTGATCATAAGGAGTGCCGACTTTTTATACCCTTTTTATTTTTAAATATTATAAAAGAAAGGGATATTACAAAGGAGAGTTTAGTAGTTAAACTATCTAATTTGAAATTTTAGAATAAAAATTATTCACAGCTCATTCAAGAAGTGACTTTTTAGTTTCTCTTTTATATTAGAACATTTATAAATAATGAGGAATCTGAAGGAGAGGCTAGTGGTTAAACTATCTAATTTTGGATTTTAAATTTTGAAATAAAAGTCATCCGCCCTATATTTTGGGTTTTTAAAAATTCAAATTATTTGAAGAAAAAATCCATTTCAGATTAACGATTTTCAATTATTCCTATGCAATAAGTCATTGGTATAAGCCATTTATATGCTCATATCCATAGAAAATGGAGTATATATAAGAGTAGAAAAGAAGAAGTAAAAAAAACTATTCAATTCTATTTCAAAAGATACACATGACTAAAAAAACACAGAGAAACCAAATAAATCGGATATAAAAAAATCAAACCCTAATGTTCCAAGCTGATGATCGAGTTTAACATATAAGACTCATCGGTGCAAGACGGGCAAAATAGTTGTGTGGTAAACATTTGAATAGAAATATGAACTCTTTTTAAATAGATGAACGAAAAATAACAACCTAAAGCCTTCACTCATGCAGCTTGTCTTACAACATTTGAACTTTCAAACATTCATGTTTATCTGGTCAACTAAATGCCAACCTAACGGTTAAGCAAATCCATCATCCTTTCAAGTAGTGTCCTCCTCTGTTCAGAACATTCACCAATTCCACCCAAGCATTTTCAGACGATCCTCCCTCTCTCGTGCTGCCATCGCTTCCTTCATATCTACCGCTCGATCCTTAGCTCTCTCCTCCATCCGACTCCATAAGCCATTTCACCTTCGTCTGGACCTCTTCAGCACTCACCATCTCCTTATCGTACCCCTTCATCTCCACTGCTATCTTCGCCTCCTCCACCAAGAACACCTTATTCATCTTCTGCTCCGTTACAATGGCCATGCTATAATCGGCACCCCTGCAGTCACCGCCTCAATGTCAATTCCACCCGCAGTGGCTCACAAACCCACCCACCGACTTGTGCCCCAGCACTGCAGCCTGTGGTGCCCATGACTTCACCACCAGCCCTCTCCCTCGGTTCTCTCTAAAACCCATCCGGCATCAGCACTCCCAGATCCGGCTCCTGCCTTGGCCGAACTTTTTGCTGGATCATTGCTAGGTGGGCTCCTAACAACCCATAGAAACCTCTGCCCGCTTCTGTCTAATCCTATAGCAATCTCTTTAAGCTGCTCTGCCGAGAAGGAACCCATACTCCCGAAGCTCAGTAAGACCACGCTCCCCGGGCTGCTCATCTAGCCACTTGAAACACTCATGCTTCTCCTCTTTCTCTCCATCTCCGCCAGAAACCATGGGACCTACGCAATAAAGGCATCCTTCCACCCATTGGCAAACAGAGCCCATCAACAAGCCTGAACCGCTCTCTTCTCCAGCGACTCAAACGTGTTGATCATGATTCCATCGGCCATGGGCAGCCTCTTTATGTGATGCATAAAAGCACTATACACCTCCTGGTTCCGGTCTAGTATCGGGCTAGCCATATGAGAAGCTGGTGGCGGGACTCCGGGATCTCAATTGGTGCATCACCCATATCTTTAAAGCTCGCATCGGTTTCTGATTCTAGTTTCGGGACAAGAAGGAAAGTGGCCAGACTCGATGCGGCTAAATAAATAGGAAGGGATGCTGAGCTCAGCGGCAACGTCCGAGTGCGTCGGTGCAGAGGAAGCGAGGACGGCGCAGAACGTTGACAGTTTGGGAGAGTGGCTTTAAGAAGTTTGAGATGTGGGGTAAAGCGGAGGATGTGGAAGAGGGATAGGGTTGCAGTTTGGGTGAGGAGCCGGTGATTGGGGAGGTTGTGGAAGGAGATGGAAGTCGGAGAAACGGGGAGGTGTAGGGGCGATGGCAGAGGAAGGGTCGACGGGAGAGTCAGGAGGATGGTGGCGGAGATGGGTGATGAAAGCTGGCGAGCTCTCGGAGTGAGGAGGCCCATGGCAGGGCCTGGGAACAGGACTATGGTCGGTTTCTTTGCCTCTGATGCCATTAGAGAGGTTATTGAGTTTTGAAGGGATCTGGATTAATTTGTGTAACGGATGTAACTGCACGGGTAGCGTTTTATAGTTGATCATGCTGTTTGATTTCCTGTTCATCAAATGGGAAGAAACTAATGTCCGCTAGTATCCTTGACTTGTTAGTTGACTGGATTCCAATGATTCTCGTCACTGCGCTCGTCATGAGTTGTCCAAGGTGATCAATTTTTGAATAAAAATTATATTCATCTCCCTTTCGGCTCTAATGTTGATCAAGTTTTCAATTTGATTTGGGAACAAAAGGGTAAGACATCGAGGAATGTGATTGGATTTAGAAGGAGTGGAGAGATAGAAAACGTCATGACATTAAGAGGTACATTAACATAAGGGTTGGTCGTCATCAACCCATAGCATTTCTCTTTGGAACTATCTCTGTAGGTTCATTGTTGCAGAATGCAGATAGAACCCCGAGTTTTATTTATTTATTTACCTTTTCTACTCTATGACAGGCTCACTAATTTCACCCATGAGCATTATCTGCGCAAAATGTCAGCAAGGGTAAAAGAGTAAAAAAGAAAAGGTTTTTATATACATGCCTTAAATCATTGATATTTGCAAAAATACCCTCTAAATCTCGATATTTGTAAAGTACCCTTAAATCATTAATTTTGGAAAAAACTACCCTCGAAACAATTAATCAACTTTGATAAGCTAATTTATAATGCAATGTAAAAATCATCAATAAAATTGTCGAAATTTGAACACAAAGTTGATGATTTGTTGATTAGGTATTTTTTCACAAAGTTGATGGTTTGAAGGGTAGTTTTATAAATACTAAATTTTGAAGGGTATTTTGTAAATACACATTATAAGAGACAAATAACCCCAAAACATCTTGGGGTTTGTCCTGAACCAATGAAACAATAGGGATAACAAGTTTACAACAATGATACTAAGGGCTCTATGCAATTAACCTTAACATAATATACTTGTTGAATATATATATATATATTGTTCCTGAAAAGTCGGATGATTGTCATTGCTTGAACTGCTACAAACTTCACCGCTACAAACGAAATTCAAAAAGATTGCCTTTTATAAGGCTTACAATGAAAATCAAAGAATTACAACTTTAACCCTAAACAAACACGAGGATCTCTATTTTACGGTCCTCGCTATGCGGGATTCTTTGCCTATGCGGATGTATTCCGGACCACCACATTCCTTTCCCAAGTGTTGATCGAATGAGATCTCGATTCGATCTAGATCTAAAAATCCTCCTTTTTACGGGAATTTTAGATCGACGATCCGAGATCTAAACGAATACGATTAATTCGCCAAGGAACTAATCAACGTAGTGAACTAGATCGCCAAGCTTAACTCGTTATTCTTCTGATCAAGGCAAGCTTGATCCAAAGGATGGTTTGCTTGTAGATCCGATCTCAAAACTTTGGATCTCGAATGCAAATCTCCCCGCAAGTCTAGATCTTGATCTCCTCTCCCTTGGAAATTTCTAACTCTAGGCACACACAAGAGTTCGGCGGCTATCTCTCTCTTTTTATCTCTCACGACCTCTCAAAATGAAACCCTAGCCGCCCAATATATAGGGGCAGCAGCTGATGCGGTAAATCGGGCGTAAAGCCCGCTCGCCTTGGTGTTCGCCTGTGCCGAGACATCTCGGTGTCTCTGCCGGTGACACCTCTCGAGTGCCGGAGCGAGACTCTCCTCGGTTCGCCGGAGCGACACCTCTCGGTGTTCGCCGCGACACTGCGTTCGCCGCGACACCTCGGGTGTTCCAAGCCGGAGACACTCCTAGGTGTCTCGCTCGTCGAGACACCTCTCGGGTTCCCCGGGCGCAGACACCTTCTAGGTGTTCGTTGCCGCAGACACCTCTCGGGTTCTTTGCTGACCGAACGCCGCGGCTTCTCTCTCGCGATTTTCTCGAGCTTGATTTGGTTCCGACCGACTTGTCATCCGGGCTTAATTTGAAGCTTCAAAGTCGGGTTTATCCCTTCACCGCGACTCATGGCACATCAGTTCACCCTGTTCCGGAATCACCGACGGTTCAGGAAAGAGCTCTCTTTTCAATTTCGTGGCGCCGCCTCGACCTGAAGGCCGCCTTGACTCTCACCGCTAACCGGCTTAGCGGACCACCAAAACTCGTGAGGGCGCCTTGAGGAGAGCGCTTGCGCCGCGCTCACTTGTTGTGTCGCTAACGATTTGCCATTACTTCATCGGATGACTTGTCGATTATTCTCGCCATCACGAAGCTACGCCGGGACTTATAGGCAATTTTCAACGCCATAGATACCCTCCAAAGTGTTTTGCCCGCTTTATAGAAGAAGCCAAATACTTTGATGTGATAGGCCCACCTTCTGCGGTAATAGGACTAAACGGCTTCAAATCTTGATCTCTCCGATTCTTTCATCATCCGCTTTGTAGGATAACTAAAAGTGTCGCTGTCGTTATTGTCCCATCACCGCCGAAATCTTGACTCGATGGCCGATGAATGAATTTTCTTATTTTTAGCTCGTGGATCGTGAGTTGTCGCCGAACCGCTCATCCAATTCGCGGAGACTTAGCTTTGAATCGCTGAAATCTCCACCGCATGGCTTGGCATAAGACTAAACCCCTGGGAGGATATTGAGGATTCATCCTTTGATTGGTGAACTCTATCGCGATGCTCGCTGCAGATCCACCACGGGAGGGATTTTCTCGAGATGTGACGCGCTGTCCCAAGATCAAAAATTTTCTCTCGAATTCAACCTCCAATTGGCAATTTTTCATCACAACGAATTGTCCAATAACGTAAGTCGAACCTGGAAGCAATTGGGGATTGTCGAAGTTATCCTTAAGAATATAAAACTATTCTCCGTGAACTTCTGACAAAATAGGAAATAGTTTAGACTCAGATACCTAGTTGGAGTATCAAGGTGGGAGAATCCTACTCCTTGTTGGAATAGAATTAGGTTATCCTCCGTGAACTTTCCAATAAATTAGGGAACAGCTTATACTCATGTTCCTTATCTGAGTATTCGTGGGTTCACCATCATGGGATTTCATCGATCCTACTGAGAGGGAACCCTTCATGAGTTGCATTCATTGTCCCGACGCAGTTGATCCGCTGGTGGTGGTTGGAATTGTATACTATTAGTGCCTCGGGAGTTTTTCTATGGGACCACATTTAAGGTCTCCTTTGAGGAGGTGCTCTCATGGGCTCCCCCACAATTAAATGAAAGAAGTGCATGGTTCGCCAGGACCCTATACTCCTGTGGGAGATCTGATGAACCCACTGTGAGGAGTAATGATTGACCCTTGTGTACATCCCCATTGACTCCATGCATCTAGGTTGACATATCCCATTTCGTGCAATGAGGTCTTTCTATGATAGCCCACCCGAAACACTTGAGTCTCTATCCCGCTTAATTGGGGACTAGTCTTGTTAGCTAGTTCATCCTCAATTTGGTGGTCTTGATGAATTCTTTTCTATGGGTAAGATGTTCCTCCAAAGCTAGGTATAGCGGGTTACTACACCAGGGCTGGGCCGAGGGACCAATCATGGTCGGTAAGGCCGACGGTAGTTCCATTGTTGTTGTGACTTACGATTTGTCATTTTCATTGTCACAAAGATTCATAGGATTCTTGGCAAACCCTCACTTCAACGGATTTGATTTGCCTTTACCGACACCGCTTGAACCGCTAGCATGATTATCGAATCTCGCTCAAGATGTGACGTTGTGCTAAAAGAATGAAACTCTTTTAGACTTGGTGCTATGATTTTGAATACATAGACTTTGTCACTTTTCACGGTAAGAGACTAACCGCCGCTGTTAGGCTAAGTGACTTTGGTTATTGGCCAACCCCACCCTCAACGGATTTGATTGGCCTTTACCGATCACCGCTTGAACCGCTAGCATGATTATCCGATCCGCTCCCATTACGACGCTAGCAAAGAATGAGACTCTCTTAGACTTAATGCTACATGTTGAATAACGAGGCTTCGACTTTTACGGAAGAGACCACCCGCAACGCTGCGGTATTGGCTTTATCCCTTCTTAGGCTTCGATAAAATACCCTTAATCAACTCGTGTCTTCTTCAATCGAAAAGACTAAACCGCAACGCAGGTGAGGCGCTGGCTTTATCCCTTCTTAGGCTTCGATAAAATGCCCCAAGATGAATCTTGGTGTCTCTTTTGTCCGAGAATGATCGAACCGATCGAACCGTGAATGGAATTGATTGTGGGAAAGGAAGAATTTTATATTCTCGCTTCCATGTCGAGAGGAAGGATTTTATATCCCGCTTCCAAGTGCCGGAAAGAAAGAATTTTATATTCTATCGTGTCTCCTTTGTCCGGTAGAGACGAACCCCAAGTGAACATAAGAAAAGAAGGATTTTATATCCTGCTTTCTTAGTCTTGAGAGGAAGAATTTTATATTCTATCTCCTAAGATGGAGAGGAAGGATTTTATATCCTGTCCAAGGCCGGAAAGAAAGAATTTTATATTCTATTTCCGTGTCTCCTTTGTCCGGTAGAGACGAACCCCAAAGAACATAAGAAAAGAAGGATTTTATATCCTCGCTTTAGTCTTGAGGAAGAATTTTATATTCTATCTCCTAAGATGGAGAGGAAGGATTATATCCCTGCTTCCAAGTCCGGAAAGAAAGAATTTTATATTATTTAGTCTCCTTTGTCCTAGACGAACCCCAAGTGAACATAAGAAAAGAAGGATTTTATATCCCGCTTCTAGTCTTGGAGAGGAAGAATTTTATATTCTATCTCCTAAGATGGAGAGGAAGGATTTTATATCCCATCTCCAAGAAAGGAAACTAAAAGTGGATCTCCACTTGAGAATCTCTTAAGGTGAAACTAAGAGGATCTCCACCGAGAATCAAGAGATACGTGTAGTTTTCACTTTTATGATTCGCCACCGACCAAGGTCTCTTATCGAGAGTGTTCCATTTTAGTACTACCGCCATGGAGGGCGGACTCAAATGGAATGATGGAGGCTGCTCATCGAAAGTGATCTCCTAATTTGAAAGTGGACCCTTGTTCATTGAAAGGAATCAAGAGGGATTTTGATAGAGGATCAAAATTTTATGGACCCCTTGCTTATTGAAAGAAGTCAAGGGGAATTTTGTCGGTGGAGGGACCAGAGAAAATTTTAGGACCCACCGCCAATGAGTTTGATCGGTGGGGAATTCGAGGAAAGAATTAGGTTATCTCCGAGGAAAATATTTCCCAAGAACTTCCTCCAAAAGTTATCCCGAAGGTACTAAGGATAGTACTTCTTCAGAACTTCCCATTGATCTAAGATTAATTGCCTATCGCCTTCCCGGGTGATAAGGCGATATGCCATTGAATAGACCGCTTCAATCACAAACGCCCTTCCCATTTGGTTCAAACTTACCCTTCCTCTTGAGTCGAGAATTATCTACCGCCGAGCGCAGGACCAAGTCTCCCTCCTTGAAGCTCCTTTGTCTGACTTTCTTGTTGAAGGCCCCGACATCCTTGCTTGGTAAAACTCAATGTGCCGTTGAGCTTCCGCCATCTAGCATCTCGAAGTTCTTCGAGGCGCTTTTGATGTAGCCCTCCGTCCGCCATCTCTATGGCGAGCAATGCGAGGGATGGAATCAACTTCCAAGGGCGGACCGCTTCACACCCATATACCGTAGAGTACCGGTAGCTCCCGGTGTGCGACCGTCAGGCGACGCCTGCAGTGCTTCTCCGAAGTTTATCATCCCGCCGCTTTGTTATTTTTCACCGCCTTCTTGAGAATTTTAATGATCGCTTTTGTTGAAGGCCTCCGCCAACCGCTTGGTAGCGGATTGTACGCAGCTGAGGAGACGCCCCGATCTTGAATTTCTAAAACCAATGAAGGCATTGCTAATGAACCGGGACCGCTATCATGTAACGATCCGGTTGGTACACCGTGTCGATAGATGACGGGTGCTTGATGAACCGAATTACATTGCCGGCTTTTACCTCTTTGAGGGGAATCACGCCCACTTGAGAAGTAATCGGTGATCGCTGTGATAAACCGATCACCTTTGGCCGACAGAGGAAAGATTGGGCCTACCACATCCATGCCCCATGTCTCAATGGCCAAGATGGCCGACGGTGAAGTTGCTCCCGAGGTTGATGCGTAGTTTGCGGTATTTGGCACGCTGCGGACATTTCGGCATATGCGATCGCATCATTGACCATAGTAGGCCAAGAGTACCCCATCCTCCCGATCCATCATAGAGCTTAGGACTGGCCGGTGCGCACCGCATTCTCCTCCGTGCTTTTGAGAACTTCTCTTTGTTTGAAAGGCGCCGAGTAGCAAACCGCTATACCCACCGATAGAGCTCGGTTTCCGTGACAGTAGAACCTTGGCGCTTCTTCGACGACTGATTCACGCCCTTCATATCTTCTCGCAGATGCCGCAAGACGAGTCAATAATAGGAAGCCAATCTCGGCTCAAGTCCGACTTGTTGCATACACTTCCTTAGTGACTACCCTTTCGCCATTTTCTCGCCCCGCCATAAATAGGAATGAATAATCGTGGGTCCTCACCGTGACCATTTGCTCGGCCTCGAGGTTGCGCCAAAGACACCGCTAATGCCGCAGCATTCAGATACGCATTCGAGGCTGAATGTACTGATGAAGAATCCTTCAAACGAGTCCGCTAACTCGATAGTACCGATGGTATGGGATTAAATCGGGTTCCCGACCTCATAGTCCCCGCAGTCCGCTTTGACAATGAGTGGGAATCCCCGGGCTTCGAGATACTCTACCCCAACTCTTTAGCCGGCTAAGTCCAATGAGGAGCGCTGCTGTACTCGCGACATTGTTAGAGCAGGCTCACCGCTGAATAAGCCCGAGGCATGACATGCTTCCTCGGGAAACTAAGACTACTCCGACTCGCGAGATCTTAGAACATCCGGGCGCCGCCACGCTGGTAGCTCGACGCCCATCAAAATATAAATGCCACACCTGGTGCAGAGTTGTGTTAACCTCGTGGGTCTCATCCCAGAATCATCAAATAGTTCACCCGTATCCTTTGTTGGGTTGGTCGCCAAAAGATCGCAGATGGCTTGTCCCTTAATTGACTTCTCACGCTTGAAGTGTCATACCGACAAAAGTAAAGCCCATTTCGCCAGCGCCAATTCATAGAGGCCGGGCTGCCATGAACACCAACAGATTTACGCTAGAAATGACGTGAGATCGCTTGCCCAACTAAGTAGTGTCATTTTCTCAATCGCAAAGACCAGCCACAGACACTCTTTCTGGCCATTGGTAGCGAGATTCCGCACCCACCAAGGTTCGGCTTAGATAATAAACCGCCGCCGCGGACCGGGTCGCCGTTCTGGCGCAAGTAAAGCACTCAACTAATGGTTCGCTTTGATATAAATCAAGAACGGTTTACCCGACTTCGTAACGAAGTACGTGAGGATTCGCCGATATGTTTTGATATCTTCAATGCCTCGACAAAGCGCCATCCCGCATAAAGGACACCCCTTTTGTTCAATTTTAGAGAATGGCCGACATTTTCCTGAGAGGTTGGAAATGAAGCCGGATGCCTAATCGCCTCGTAATCCTCCGAAGTTCCCTTAGATTCTTTGGTTGCAATTCATTGATTGCCTTTATTTTGTCGGGGTCAATGTGGATACCTTTGTTGGTAACAACAAACCCGGGAATTTGCCACCGACATTCCGAGGAAAGACTTGGTGGGGTTCATCTTTAATTGATGAGCTCGCATGAGGTCGTAATACCGCCCTCAAGTCCCGGATATGGTCATCTTTGTCACGACTTTTCACAACCAAGTCATCGACGAACATTCGACCGCCTTCCCAAGATGATCCCGAAGATCTTTGTCATTGCGCTACCGTAAGTGGCGCAATTCTTCTTCACCAATGGCATGATCGTGTAATGTAAGATGCCTAGAGGAGTTCTCAACGCCGTGGTGCTTTGGCGCCATCCGATGCATCTTGATTTGGTTAAACCGAGAACCCATCCATGAAGGACATTCGCCAAATCCACATGTATTATCGACATCACATCGGTGATTGGAAGTGGGAAGTCATCTTTGGGCATGCGTGATTCAGAGTCGCATTAATGCATCTCGATCGCCCCGCTCTTTTTAGCACCGAACAATATTCGCCACCCAACGGATGTTGAACCTCCCTGATAAAACCCGAGGCTATGAGCTTTACTCCGCAACAATTGCCTCCATAATCTGTGGACTAAACCGCCTCTCGCTGTCGTTGACAGTTTGGCATCCACTTTAATGTCGAGGCGGTGCATTGCCACATTGGGGTCGAGCCCCCGCATGTCCTCAGAGCTCCAGCAACATCGATATACTCTCCGACAAGAGTGATCAACCTTTTCTTTCCTCTGGGAAGATCTGCTAATATTTATAAGTTTAGGTGTGCTTCATTACCCATGTTGATCCGACTACCTCGCTCACTTCGGAGGCTCCTCACAAACCGTCCCCATACCGCATGTTGAGGTGATGGACCCATGGGTCTTCCCATGTTGGCAATTCTTCGCCTCTTCCAAGTAGTGGGGTCCATCAGAGCCATGTTGGACATCAACCCCCAACATCTTGCCGATGCCGACGCCGAGTCCTGTGCAACGAATCGATGAGTACTCGCCATCTAGGTGGGTGGTTGGTTATTGATCAACCAACAACACTCATCTTCTCAAGAGGATGCGATCCCAATCCCCTTTGAACTGCAATAATTATCGCTTTCCTTCGCTACATATGCACTTTGGGTGGAACCGAGATCCCCTACCAAAATAAAGTCCTTCTCCCAACGCAAAGTCGCACTCCCACTTCTTCATGAGGTGTGCCGCTTCGCTATATTCCGAAAGATGAAGTTTCGTTTATCTTCATCGAACCCGCCTCACAGAAGTAGGCGCGGGAGTCAACTCCTCTGCCAGACTAAGTCCTTCATGGCCTCCTTCCCTTGGACGACTAAAGTCGCCTTGGATGAGTCTCAAGGTGCTTCAGATACACAGATGACCGAATTGGCATATGCAATTCGTGGTCATTATACAACTTTTCATTACATCATTCAAACACAACGAGTACTCTAAATCATCTTTTATTTCTTCTTCTAAGTCGCCAATTACAACTTTCATCTGAAGATCCCTCTTCAAGATTGACTACTAAGGGTACAATGTCATTTAGAACAAAACCACCTTTATAGTCAAGCCCGGCTTCGTGACGGCCCTCACCGTCCGCCATGGGCCGATGATTCAAGATCGACTCATTACCGTAAAGGAGGGAGTCGCGAAATAATTCTCCAAATTTTAAACGTTGTTTGTCCGCGACCACCGCCTTAACCTCGCTATTAGTGCTACATATTTCGCATTAATCGATGGAGGGTAGAGGGACTATAACATGGTTATGGATCCAAGGGCCACCCAACAACAAGTTATAGGAAGTCTCACAATGACGAGCAGGTGACTTCGACTTTAAGTCCCCATCCGACACTTAATGCGGATTTTACCAAGTGGCCGGTGACCCACGGTGTTAAATCCAGATATCACGTGCTGCCGAAGCGAAGCCGCCGACAGAATCCCCGTGCTATACATCGCGAAAGGCATGATGCTCACAAATGAACCCGGATCAACTGGATCCGCTGACTTCGCTGGAACCAATGTACCCCGTGAAGTAGAGCTGCCTGTCATGCTTCGACGTCTTCCTCGTCGATATCCTCCTTAGAGAACGTGATGCGTGGAATATGCTTTGAGGCCACATTGCATTCCCGGCCGATGACTCTGCCCTCGACTTGATTTAATGTGGGTTAGAAGACCTCCGAGTCCGCTAACGCTCGTGAAGCTTCGGGTTTCCTTGGACAACCTCAATAGCTCGTGATAAAGTTATTCTTGCCGATGTTGGCCAATTGTGCCATCACATCGCGCGTAGGGAGAGCTTGTGTCCCCGCCTATCCCTTCCAATCGGGCGATTAAACCGGATCGCCGGGTTGCACCTCGTGATTTGCGTGTTGTTTCCCTTCGTTCTGGTGGCGCCCTCCTTAGGAGTGGCGGAACCGTGGGAATTGTTACTACCCCAAGCCCGCTAACGCTTTAGCATTAAGGTTGGAGTCATCGGGTATTTGTAAGCCGCATTCACGCCCACTCCTCGGTGACAAAGGCTTCTGCTCCTCCTCCACAAAGAACATGTAGGAATTTGCTCGCCGTCCGCCGAGTAGAACCGCCGAGGTAGCATTGCAAGATTTGCCCTTTCCTTGACTTTTTTAGACGTAAGACGCCGCCAATCGATCGCCTTTAAGTAAGTCCGGGACCCATAGGAGTTCGCCATTTGGGGTCAGGTGCGCACTAACCCTTCTCTCGCCGCTTGTGGGGATCGCCATTCACCGCCTTCATTCCCACTTTGACCACGGCTCGGCCGAACCAAAGGTAGCACCGCCCCAAAGCTTATGGACGCGCTTGCTTCACTTGCTTTCCCTTATTTGGTTTTGGAGTGATCACCCCACTTCAATCAAAGCTTGATCTTGTCCTTCACCGTAGCATGACTTGGTCGGTGGTGTATCGCCTCATGATAGCGCAATACTTGGGTCCGCCGCCCTTTGAGCTTCCTCCCGTTGACGATCGATGGCGCTTGGATCTTGTTGTTGTCTAGCAAGTACTTGAAGATCCTGTGCACCTCTTCGCCCCCGAAGAATACGCCTGAAACCCGCGGACGCCTCGCTTCTCGACCGTTGTTGCCGCGATGGGGTCCGCCATGGCCGCTGTGGCCGCAGCCTGAAAGTTTGATGCGATCAACATTCTTCATTGCGCCTTGTTCCGGGACAAAATTTTGGTTCCGTGGATTTGGCGCTCGCCGACCTCGCCCGCTTTCTCCCTTTTGAGGAAACGCCGCCTCTTCCCCTGACTTTCAAGTCTTTCCATGTTTTAGACGGTGCGCGTCCATCGCCTCGATCACGCCCGCCGAGAGGTTATGCCGGCAGGTCTTGAGGATGAATTCTCCGCGGATTGGGTCACGACAGCCATCGCTTTGTTGCGAACCGCTTGACAAAATTATCCACGGCTCCATCCTTCGCTTCGCCCCATAACGCACCGAGTGAAACCTCTCGGTCGCCATCGAAGAAGTTCGCCAGAACATAGATTCCATGTCTTCCAACTGTTGATGCTGCTTTGAGACGGCGTACCAATCAAGGTCACCGCAGTGGTGCCGATGAATGACCGAACCATCAAGGGCTCAGCACGAGATGACCCCAAATGGCTCTTGAAGTAGATAAGATGTTGAGTGGGGACCCTCTCCCATCGAACGCGGAAGTTTATTAAATTAAACTTCGGATAGGGATTGACTCCCACTCTCTGCAAGGGCACTAATCCCCGCTCTTCACTTCTTGAGCCGAGATGAGCGAAGACCTTGCTCTCCGTGATCCTTGATCTTGTCATTTTCACTTGCATTGCCCTTGATTTTGAGGTGGGACCATGGTGTCATCATTGCTCGCTTCATCGGTGTTAAGGTCTTGTTTTCATCCGTGTCGCTATCCACAAATTGACGCTTGTTAGACGACGCTTCACTCCGGCGATTAATCATCGCAGATCCGCGCATGCATTTCTCTATCTCACCGATGGCCATGTCCATCTCGAAGTTTGAAGTTGTCTTTCTCGCTTTGCCAAGGTTTCTTCAAGTAGCTTACACCTCACCGCACTAATCATGAGTGCTTCACGAGTATGACCTTCACTAGAGACGGTGTTATCGGATGCCATTGCCGGCCGCCATCCGATACTTCATCTTCCTCAAGGTACTCGCTATGACGTGGCCTTGAAGGGATCCTCGCTGTGTCGTGATAGTTAGGCCGCCGATAGTACCGCCCGCAACCGAAGTCACACGCTGAGGGCTCGAATGCCGCGGACGGCGTGCCTTGTTGGTCATATTGATGGTGACCTCGCGCCTCATCTTTGCTTTGACAGAGTGCATGTCTTCTTCGAACGCTTGATCGAGGTCTTGATCGTTCGTTGGTGCTCGCCTTTGAAGACGACACCCTTTTCCGAATTTTATGGCAAAGATTTACACCGAGAGCACCGCCTTGATCAATTTAGTACAAATGCAAGAGGATGGTTTCGAGAGCTCGCTCACGAACTTCTTTCCCCAAAGACGATAGTACAACTCGCTTCAAGATGAGTGCCGGAGCAACCTACCGCGGCGGCTACAATCTCTCTCGTATAACGCCATCATCGATGACGACGCCTCCATCCGAGGTTCATGCCATTTAAGCCTTTGCCACTTTAACTTTTTCTTTCCCAGACGGACCCCGCGGATGCTCAAACGATGCATTGATTCTAGAAGCCCGAGATGTTTCACTTTGCTGTGACTCTCCCGACCGGGTAATCCAAATGTTTCTTCACCGTACCTTGCCTTTATTTCCGGGCGGACCAAGACGACAAAACACCGGTTGTCGATTTCACTTAATCTGATACTCTCAACCAAGCTAAGAAAGGGGCTGAAAGCCCATGGTCCGCTAACATGAGATCCTGGCCGGAAGCAGGCAGCCTTTAGGTCGTTCACCGGGCGCTGAGATGCTTTACACCGCCAGCCGTAGGCGCAGGGCGCCTTAGGTCGCTCAAGGCCGAGGCAAAGAGCCGCTCAAGAATGCTGCCGGTGCGAGTCTTGGCCGATGTTGATGTCGACTTCGACCCATGTTTGACGCATTTTGAGCCGACTCGTTAATTTAACTCGCACTTTATGAATAATGGCACGCGATACGCAGCAACGCGTGCACGACGCTGGCATAGCGCTTTGATCCGCCCGAGGGTGGAGCGATCTCGCTTGACGTGGTTCCATTCTTCGGCCGGCGTTTAGAGGAGTTACCACCTATCTTCGCTTTCCGCTCGCCTCGCTGGGACTTCAGATCCGGCTTGTATCGACACCGCCCATGGATTCTAACGCTTTATGTATTGCAACGAAGGCGTTGTCGACCAAGCATGCTCTTTTGAGAGTCACATTTCGGGCGGACTTTTCCTCATCGGGCCGGAGGAGGGAGATCAGATCCGGGCTTTGGATGGCGCTGGGGAGTTATTGCCATTATTGTTGTTGGCGGCCAGGGAGAGCGCTGCCACCGGGACGCCTTGTGAGTCCTCCTGCGCCGAGGGCTTCTTCGCTTAATGGGGAAAAGGAGTTGGATGAGGCGAGAGATAGGCCTCAATTTCTCCGGTCGAATTTGACTGACTTCCACCGATCGGAATCCGCGGGTCGCACAACGATCTCGATAAGACCGTGGCTTCCATCGGTGGTTTGTTCTCGAAAAGTCGGATGATTGTCATTGCTTGAACTGCTACAAACTTCACGCTACAACGAAATTCAAAAGATTGCCTTTTATAAGGCTTACAATGAAAATCAAAGAATTACAACTTTAACCCTAAACAAACACGCAGGATCTCTATTTTACTGGTCCTCGCTATGGGATTCTTTGCCTATGCCGATGTATTCCGTGGACCACCGCTACGATTCCCAAGTGTTGATCGAATGAGATCTCGATTCGATCTAGATCTAAAATCCCTCCTTTTTACGGAATTTTAGATCGATCGATCCAGATCTAAACTAATACGGAGATTAATTCGCCAAGGAACTAATCAACGTAGTGAACCAGATCGCCAAGCTTAACTCGTTATTTCTTCTTCGATCGCCAAGCTTGATCCAAAGGATGGTTTGCTGTAGATCCGATCAAAACTTTGGATCTCGAAATCGCAAATCTCCCCGCAAGTCTAGATCTTGATCTTCTCCCTTGGAAATTCTCTAACTCTAGGCACACACAAGAGTTCGGCGCTATCTCCTCTGTTTTATCTCTCGCCTCTCAAAATGAAACCCTAGCCGCCCAATATATAAAGGCCGGATGCGCGGTAAAATCGCAGTTCGCTCGCCTTGGTGTTCGCCTGTGCCGATAACTTCTGGTGCCCTGCCAGACACTGGTGTTCGTAATGAGCGACACCGGTGTTCTACGGGCGAGACACCCTGCGGCCTGCAGCCACCTCTCGGGTGTTCGCAAGCGACACCCTAGGTGTTCGCTGCCGGTGACACCTCTCGGTGTTCGCTTCGGCGCGACACCTCTAGGTGTTCGCCGGTGACACCCGGTGTCTCGCTTGACCGAACGCCGCGGCTTCTCGCTGATTTTCTCAGCTTGATTTGGTTCTCGACCGACTGTCATCCGCTTAATTTGAAGCTTCAAAGTCGGGTTTATCCCTTCGCCGCGACTCATGGCACATCACCACCTGTGTTCCGGACCGACGGTTCGTGAAAGGAAAGAGCTCTTTTCGTACTTTCGCGCCGCCGACTAAGGGGCCTGACCCCCTCACTGGCCAACCTGGCTAGCTGTGGGATCACTAAAACTCAGCAGAGGGCTGCCTGAGAGCCGCTTTGCTGCTCACTTGTTGTGTCGTTAACGGTTTGCTATTACTTCATCTGATGACTTGTCTATTCTCGCCATCACGAGCTATGTCAGGACTTATAGGCAATTTTCAACTTACATATATATATATATATATATATATATATATATATATATATATATATATATATATATATATATATATATATATATATATATATATATATATATATATATATATATATATATATATATATATAGTAGTTGACTACAATCCACTTAAGTGGATAAGCAAAGTGTCCTCCTAACTTTTTCTCCCTGGATTTCTGGGATCCATGAAGATTTGAGCTCCAATTTTTATTTGTTCCTACTACAAATCTCAAGAGAAGATGAAGGGTTAAAAGTTAGGAGGATGAGTTCCTATATCCACTTAAGTGGATCATAGCAAGCCTATATATATATATATATATATATATATATATATATATATATATATATATATATATATATATATATATATATGAAATATGATTTTAGGAGTTAACCTTAGATTGAATCTAAGGATGCACCTTCAAAATTACATTATATGCAATCAATTTACTTAATCCACTCCGCTCATTTTGATCTATATGTTTTGATGGTGTATAAATAAAAATTACATTATAGATGTTTTAAGACATTTAGATCATGATGAATGGAGCAGATCATCTATTAAAATAGTTCAATCCATGCATTGAGAGGTGCATTCTTAGATTCAATCTAGGTGGCTCCTTAGAATCATATTTCTATATATATATATATATATATATATATATATATATATATAGAGCAAGGCTCCTATAAACTTAAGTGCATGTGGAATAGTCATACACCAACTTTTCTATCCATTGATGTTGCCTTGGGATCTGTGGAAAGATATAAAGCCCACTTTGAGATTTGTGCATCTCTTGATTTTACTGGATACCAAGGCAACATCAATGGATACAAAAGTTGGTGTTGTTCGGAAAGTTATTTTGATTGTCATTGATTTCAACTCGCTACGCCTTCGCCTACCACAACAAAATTCAAAGAATATCGCCTTTTATAAGGCTTACAATGAAAATCAAAAAGATTACAACTTTTAACCCTTTTAGAACAAACGCTGGATCCGCTTATCGGATCCTCGCCGGTGGGTTCTTTGCCCGTGCGGACTTTTATGTCCGTGGACCACCGCAAACCACGATCCAAGTGGAGATCTAGATCTGCGAGATGCGGATCAAAGTGCTTATTTCACGAAGGAAGTAAGACGCAAGCCGGGGATCAACTCACGAAGGAGGTGATGTCGCGTGGTGAGATCTACTGGAGAAATATGCTTGCGGAACTAAGGCGAAGCTTAGCCTGAGGGTAAATCCGCAAATCGGACCTAGGCAGGCATAGATCTGAATAGCGGGGATGAACTCCACGAAGGAGGTGATGGGGCGGGCGAGGTGAGATCTACTAGGAGAAATGCATCCCCACGAGTCTAAGACAAAGCTTTAGACTAGAGATCTGGAAGTTGACGGGATCGGCGTGACTCGGGCTGGATTCTCTACCTTCTTTGTGTAGATCGGGCATAGCGAACTCTTTGAAATCGGATCTGGGGGCTCTGGCGAGTCTTCAAAGAGATCCAAAATCCAGCACCCCAAACCCGGAGGCCCCCTATTTATATCATGGAGTATGCGGAGTGGCTCGGCCTCATGGTTGAGCCACCTCGATACTGTCAGAAGTGGCTCGGCCATGATGTAGAGCCACCTCGGCCACTTGACCGAGGCACCTCGGTCAAGTTGGCAGTGGCTCGTCATGAAAGCGAGCCACCACCTCAGCTATGTTGGCCGAGTCACCTCGGTCAACATAGCGGGGTTGCCTGCGTTTTCTTTGTGGCCTCGGTTTACCCATTTGGCTCCCGTTTACCCATATTAGGTGTAATTTTCCTCCGGTGATGTCGCCGTTGTGTTTGAGTCATTATCCATCGACTTTGGAGCTCAATCGGTTCATTTGAGTTGGTTAAGTGCGGTGATTCGATCGTCGTTTGAGTTTAGTCATCGCCTCGCCGAATCTGGCTAATCTGAAGCCGTGTCGGGTTTATTCCGCGATCGTCGTTTCGTTGACTTCATATGCCCGACTCACTTCCGCGTTAGATGGACTTCGCTTTATCGTTTTCAATGTCGTGTCGTCGGCGATTAAGGTTGGCGTTGTCCGGATGGAGTGCGTCGGTTGTCGAGCCCATTGTCGCGAGTCTGCGGGTAGTGATAAGGTTTTCCATACTCTGATACCCCTCCAAAGTGTCACCGGTCGAGTTTTTGATGATGCAGGATACTTTGTATATGATGCCCTTCACCCTTCGATTGTGATAGGACTTGTAAATGACCTTGGCGTTTGATCTCTCCACTCCTTTTAGTCTTTCCGGTGCTTTGTAGGATTGAAAGTATCGCGATCTTGTATTTTTGTCGACCGTTGTTGAGATCGACTAGAAGTCGATAGGCAATTTATTCTTAAGAATAGCTTGTATTTTGATTCCTCTAATCCTTTCAGATTCTCCGGTGCTTTGTAGGATAGGCAGGATATTCTGATCTTGCATTTATTACGATGCGTTGTCGGAATCTCGGTAGGCGATTGAGCTCACTTGTTATTGACTTCGTGTTGGTGAATTGTCATTCAATTGACCACAACTTTGAGACTCCTCCGTTGGTTGGGGAATTCTTATTTGCGGCGCATTGATTGGCGTCGAAATATGAATTTGGCCTTCAAGCTGGCGAGTCGCGGCGTTGACCGACATCCTAGCCTTCAATTGGCGAGTGCGGCGTTGACCGTTGTTGGGATATGATTATCCACGATGGGAGGAATTTCTTGAGACTAGACCGTTGTCGGTGTCAATATGATTTTCATGCCTCGTCAAGTTTTCTTTTTGGGATATTACGGATGGGAGAAATTGAGGTTGTAGAGTTACCCTTAAAAATATAGAAATATTCTCGAGGAATTTCGGCGAAAATTAGGAAACAATTTATACTCATATTCTGTGGGTAGGATTAGAGGCGACTTGACGATTGGCGTCGATGTAATCCTACGATTGAGTTATCCTAAGAATATTTTTATGGAAATATTCTTAGGAACTTCGGCAATTAGGAAGCGGTTTATACTCATATTCTGATTGGGTAGGATTATGGTGACGTTGATTGGCGTCGATGTAATCCTACGATTGAGTTATCCTAAGAATATTTTTATGGAAATATTCTTAAGGAACACTCGACGAATTAGGAAATAGTTTATACTCATATTCACGATTGGGTAGGATTAGAGCGTTGATTGGCGTCGATGTAATCCACACGATCGAGTTATCCTTAAGAATATTTTTATTTTTATGGAAATATTCTTAGGAACTTCGGCGAATTAGGAAGCGTTTATACTCATATTCTGATTGGAGTAGGATTAGAGGCGTTGATTGGCATCATGATGTAATCCACGATCGAGTTATCCTAAGAATATATTTTTATGGAAATATTCTTACGGGAACTTCTCGACGAATTAGGAAGCGGTTTACACTCATATTCGATTGGGTAGGATTAGGGCGCGTGTTGATTGGCATCGATGTAATCCTGCGATCGAGCTATCCTAAGAATATTTTTATGGAAATATTCTTAAGGAACTCGGCAATTAGGAAGCGGTTTATACTCATATTCTGATTGGAGTAGGATTAGAGGCCGTTGATTGGCGTCGATGTAATCCTTCGAGGTGTTATCTGCCGAATGAATCTTGAGAATCCTTCCAAATATGGCGAGGAGGGTAGGAGCCAATCAGCGGACTGATTTGGCACAATTTTGACATCGGATAATGTTCTAATGGGACTCCTAATTAGGGGCTGATTAGAGTCTTAATTAGAATTGATTTAGCCAATTAAGAGTTGTTATAAATACCCATGATCACCCCTTTGCCTCTGACCTAGGCGGCCCCCTTGTGCTCTTTTTTCTTGTTTTCATCTTGTCTCCCGTCTCATCTCTCTCAAACAACGAGGTACATGCGAGTGTTTTACCGCCTTTTCTTGTTCTTCTTCTCTTCTTTTTGTTTTGTTTTGTTGTTTCAGCGTGCGGGAAGAAGATCGACTGGCGTTGGTAGCGGCCAGCGGAAGCGGCGGGCGTTAGCGGCTTCGGCAGCGGCGGCGCCGCGGCGAACCAGGCGCCCGGTAATCTGACTAAGAGCTGGTAAACTTCCGGTGCTTCGGCGTCGGTGCGTAGTCCATTGGTGTCAGGTCGTGATTCGATGAGTATGACGACCACGAGCTTTTGACAATTTATTTTGATTTTCAAGCGTATGTCGACTCTATTTGTCTTCTTTTCACGGTTTCCGATGTCGTCGCGAAGATCTCATGTTCAAGGGGTCGATCAACTTCGCCGCAGCGTGAATGCGCCTCCTTCTTCGATGAATGCGCGGTTATTATCATCTTATGTTGTATCCCGCTTATCTCCTTTGTGGCGATTGGGAAAAGAAGGCGAGATTCTCTTCGTGAGTTGGCGCTAGATTGGTTTTGCTTGGTCATCACCGTTTGATATCTTTAATGGGGCGATTTCATACGTATCCATGCTCGTAGAGCGGGATATATTGCCACTTTGTTTACGACTATATTTATCGTTCTCACGGTTACGATGCGGATGAAATCGTCGTACCAGATATAAGGTCGTGACTCAATCTATGTAAGATGAATTCAGCCGTTTACTAGCGAAAATTTTACGATTTGGTTGATTATTCCTCGGGAGCTTTTAGACTTACGCGGTTGATGGGCGCCATAGTGAATATTATTCCACGTGTGGCGATCCGTGATTTTATCTTCGCCTCGATTTGCTCGGTACATCGGCGAGCGATTGGTACTTGAGGAGTTCCGCATTCTCGGACTATTGGTCACCGATCGCCACTTGTAAAGACACCGGCTCGAACCTTTACAAAAAGCAGTTATCTATTGGCTGACTTCGGTTAAGGATCGGATCGGCTTTTATCGAGTGGCGATGGTTGAACAAAGGCGGCGGAGGTCCTTTGTATATTCCCGGATACCTCGTCGGTTCTCATTGGCCGACCTCGGATACCATCGCGTGACAGCGTATGTCTTGGCGTCGTAGAGAGCATGATCATATCCATTCGCGGATTTATTACCCGGCCAGTTCGAGTTCCAGCGGGAATGCGTATCTCGGCCTTCATCTGCGAATTGTGGGGTTGGACACACGCCCGTGATGAGCTTTTTCTTGCCTCGACTTTGAAGAATGCACCGCTACGTTGGGGCGAGAGATGCGATCATCTAGTCATAGATTTTATGGTGGGTTCACTCATCGAGTAAACATTGGTGGGGTGCGACCAACTTCGTCCTCAACCGATGGGATGGAGAACCGTGTGCGGCACGTATTGGCGATTAGTGTTACCATGTATGGCCTTCAATCGGCAACCATTTCTTCACCTTATTGAGCTCTATAATCCAGTTGAATATGTTTTCACTAAACCGGGAATGGGGGGCTTTACATGAGATGTACGAATTTCGAGTTTACCCATGGGGAAGATCTTTGTATCGGAGTACTTCCCTTCAATCGAGGCCGAAGTGGTGAAGAAACACACACCCGACCGTTACAAGACTTTATGGGATCTCACTTGTCATTATTATATAGCTCTACATTGTCGAACCTTATGCCAAAGAAATGAAGTGAAGTGCAGAAGGTTCGCCATTTATCTGTTCCGGCATTTGGAGGACAAATGCGGCGAGGAAATATGTGAACTGTCGCTCACTCCTTGGAGGTTAATGAAGCGATCGAGGGTCGAGGCTAACTCCTGCGGCAGCTCGCCAAAGATGGTTTTCCCCGAGGACCAAGTTTGCAACCTTTACGTATCGCGGTGAAACCTATCCGACCGACAACTCTTCTAGCGGCTATCTTGCATTTGAAGAAATATGCGGTTCCATATCAATCTGGTGATGCCTTACCTTTGGAGGTCCTTTATCCTGCTGATTGACTTGCCCACAAGAAGGAACTCTCTCTCCTTCGGTAATGGTGGCCAATATTCATCGTGGATTGCGGCATATAGTCGATTTACTCGAGGAAAGGATGAGCCATCATCTGTATTCCTTCCTTAGAGTAGAGCTTCCATATACCTATTTGATGGCTTGGCGGTCTTTCATCGTCGACATGATGTGGCAGGGTTCCAGTTCGTCTACTCCTTTCTTGCGGTTGGTAGAGGATTGCGGATGGAAGGCGGCACTTCTGAGGTCAAGAAGCAGTCTGATTCATAGAGGTGGATCTTTCCGGATGTTTTCCTCGATTCTGCGGTCAATATGGTGAGTCCTTGATCGGGCGGTCGCGAAGACGGAGACTTCACTTGATATTGGCTATTTCAAGCGGCTAGTGAACATCGAGGCGGGGTATCTCACTAGAGTAAAGAGGAATGCTTCATTGAGCCTTATTTTCCCGTTTAGCTCGCCGGTTGATTCTGACCAACTTTATGTTGGGAACGAACCGATGGCTCGGACTTCGTGGTGGACTTGTGTATGGCCTTGAGCATGGTTGTGGGCGTCATGGGATGTCGGTGCTAGATTGATCTCGAGCTTCAGGCCGTCGGTGAGTCGACATTCCTTCATTGCGGTTGGCTATTAGTAGCTAATGAGTGGGTCCTGTGAGGGCTATCTCTGGTTGGTGAAGCATCGTTGCGTCTGACATTCGAACACCCGAATCTCCGTTCAAGCTCGGAAGAGCGCCGTAATCTCATCGCCAGGTGAGGCTGAGGAGGAGTTCCACAACTCTGGCTGGGACTTAAGGAGGACCAAGCTTGCGGTTTATGAGAACCTCGGTACTCTCTCCTTTTCCCTTGCGTTTTCTCATCCTCTCTATTGGATTTCTCATTCAATTGAATTTTCCGGAAAATCTATTGAAGAAGAAGAATTCGACCTTCTCGAGGGTTAAGCGAAAGTTAGCCCATAAGACTCCACGTGAATCCTCGGTCCTTTGATATAGACTTGACCGTGATGATCCGATTCGTGTGAGTAACACTTCTCCGTAATGTAATCTGATTTTTTTAATTTACGGGTTTTGGAGTGACATTTCTCGTTTCCATGCGGGGAGTTTTAGAGATTATGATTCGGCTTTGATTTTCCTCACCATGATTAGCGGGCCTAGTTACGCTCATCTTTGAGCTAAGTTTTACTCAACAAATATGCGGAGCTATGGCGGAGGAGACCAATGTAGGACTGATTCGGAATCCGGTACATCTAACATCGATAATTCCTCTTCTAGATGGCGAATCACGGGAATTAAGCGACTTCGAATTACGTACCCCGTAATTGCCTCTTTTTGCTCTTTTAGAAATTGCGGGGAGACAAGTGTCACGAACCGAGACTAAGAGGGTTAACTCCTTGTAGGAAGTAAGTAGCTTTACCTATTGGTGGCCCATTCTTAGCGCATTCATTTTCCTAATGCCTTCTTTTCGGACTTCTCAATGGAAGACTTCATGGAGGCTGGTTTATCGACAACACTTCCATGGATGACTGCTCTGTGCGCTTTGTCGCGGGATGGCGATGCTCTTGGTAAGATTTGCAGGCGCCACAATCCCCAAGGAAGGTATGAATTTTCTCCTTGGCTAATTATAGGACCAGACCCTTTGGCTAATACTACTATAATTTAAAGGGCACGAAGTTCTTTTCATGTAGTG
The DNA here is from genome assembly GCA_012295165.1 of Asparagus setaceus. Lineage (NCBI taxonomy): Eukaryota > Viridiplantae > Streptophyta > Magnoliopsida > Asparagales > Asparagaceae > Asparagus > Asparagus setaceus. The sequence continues at coordinate 48,081,844 of CM022705.1, read as the reverse complement.
GAGCACTCCTCTTCCTGCTTTCTCGGGATCGGCTACCACGGCTGCGATATAGATGAGCACGAGGGTCGGCTTAGTAGATAGTACTCGGTGATAGCTACTCCTCTAATAGACTTCATGATCCACGAAACTATCTTTGAAGGAGGCAGTAAAGTCCTTTAGCGAATATGTCTTAGCCAATTTTTGATTGAAGATTCTAAGATCCTCTTTTCCTTATCGCGAACCTACATCTAGCCTCCATGATTTGGCGGCGATAATTGGTGAAGATCCATCGGCTTAACATCTGTTTAGAAGTCTTTCGTTCTTTTCCTTGATGAACATGGTGATCGATAAGATTCTTAAGTGGCGGGCTTTCTCTCCATCGGTTTAGGCTATTGTTTGGTCCACGGACGACCACGTCTGAGAATATGGGTCATCTGAACTAGCTCAAGCCATTCTGATGACCTTGCTCATCTAGAGGAAGCTTGAGAGACTTCAAAGTGCGAGGGAAGCTTCCTCGTGTAGCTACTCGAAGACCCAGCGTTTAGAGGCATGGCGATGCTCGTGCTTTCTTGGACTCGAGGTCCAGATCTGAGGAAGACAGCCGATCAGCTCCAATTTGTTGTTCTTGAGACATATTCTTTCTAACCCATATCGGTGGTATTGTAGCGAGTCGCGAGAGGATAATCTTGCTTAGGAGAGAGCTCCATGCGAGGAGAAGATAAGATGAGTATTTTGGGTGGCCAAGGCCAACAAGGAAGAAGCTCTCGCGTCAGCGTCTAGGGAACTCAAGCTGTCGAGCGGCCGTTTGAGATCGAAGAAGCGACCCGCGAAGACAGCGAGAGTCTTCGGGGCTAAGGCTGCGGGGAGAATTCCACCGGGCTTATAGTGATGAAGTGTCTCATTTCGAACAACAAATCCTTTGTCATAGACTTGATGTTGCGGTTGTAGCTCCTTTTATATTTGCTTCAAATGAATAAGATTTATTCCTTTCATTGTTTATTATGATTCTTTTACTTACGTGCGAAATAATTAACCATAATACTTATAGGATTTTGGCAAATCCTCGACCATCAACAGGTTTGATTTGCCTTTACCAATTACCGTTTGAATTGGGCTGGCGTCGGAATTGTCTAAATCCGTTCATGCGTGACGTTATGCTAAAGAATGAGACTCTTCTAGACTTGTTGCTATGACATTGAATACATAGACTTTGTCTTCCTTTGGATAAGAGACTAGCCGCGGCCGTGTTAGGCGTCGGCTTTAGGTTATTATTAGCCAACCCGACCCTCAAGCGGGTTTGATAAGCCTTTACCAACTACGTTTGAGTTGGGCTAGCATGTAGATTATTTAAATCCGTTCTACACACAGCGTTGTGCTAAAAGAATGAAACTCTCTTAGACTTTTGCTCACGATATTACCGCGTAGACTTCGTCTTTTCACGGGAAGACTAACCCGGCGCGTGTTAGGCGTTGACCTATCCACTTAGGATTAGAGATCAAATTCCCCGAAGAATCTTGGATTAAAGAGTTAAGGCGATAGAATTAACTTGGCGAGAGAAGAACTTCATGTTCTATCTCGAAATGAAACCAATAGCGGGGTCCCTGTAGGAGAATCGAAAAGACTTCGAGTCCGGACAACACAATGCGAAATCCGGCATTACTACCGATCGGCGCTACCTAAGATGAAAGATGGAACTAAAGTGGGGTTCTGCCGAGAACCGAAAAACTCAGCGAACCGGTCCGGACAACGAGTCAAAATCACGGTGCAACCGGTCGGCGCTACCTAAGATGAAAGATGGAACTAAGCGGGACCTCCGCCGAAGCCGAAAAGACTTCAGAGCGACCTTGATCGGACAACAGTCGAAAATCCGGTATACCTTCCGGAGCGCTACCTAAGATGAAAGATGGAACTAAAACGGGACCTCCGCCGAGAAAGAAAGACTGAGGGCGACCTTGATCGGACAACACAGTCGAAAATCCGGCATACGCCGGTCGGCGCTACCTAAGATGAAAGATGGAACTAAAGTGGGACCTCCGCCGAGAGCGAAAAGACTCAAGCGACCTTGATTCGGACAACGATGCGAAAATCTGGCGCGCAGTGGTTGGCTACCTAAGATGAAAGATGGAACTAAAAGTGAGGTTTCCACTCCGAGAACCAGAAAGACTCAAAGACCTTGATCCGGACAACTTGATACGAAAATCCGTACGCATACCTTCAGTTGGCTACCTAAGATGAAAGATGGAACTAAATGGGACCTCCGCCGAGAACCGAAAAGACTCAGACGACCTTCAATCGGACAACACAGTCTAAAATCCGGCGCATACCTTGATCGGTGGCTACCTAAGATGAAAGATGGAACTAAAGTGGGACCTCCGCCGAGAAGCGAAAAGACTCAAGCGACCGGTCGGACAACGATGCGAAAATCTGGCGCATACAGCCGGTTGGCTACCTAAGATGAAAGATGGAACTAAAAGTGAGGTTTCCACTCCGAGAACCGAAAAGACTCAAGCGACCTTGATCGGACAACTTGAATACGAAAATCCGGCGCCGCCGGTTAGGCTACCTAATGAAAGATGGAACTAAAAGGGACCTCCGCCGAGAAGGACTCGAGGCGACCTTGATCGGACAACACAGTCTAAAATCCGGCGCATACGCCGGTCGGTAGCTACCTAAGATGAAAGATGGAACTAAAGTGGGACCTCCGCCGAGAACCGAAAAGACTCAGCGACCTTGATCCGGACAACTTGGTCCGAAAATCGGCCATTACCTTGGTCGGCTACCTATGATGAAAGATGGAACTAAAAGTGGGGTTTCCACCAGAATTGAAAAGACTTCGGGCGACCTTTAGTCGGACAACGGTCACGAAAATCGACGCATACCTTGATCGGCTACCTAAGATGAAGCAAGGAGAGAACTCTTCCGTTTATCACAAAGGGATCTTATGCTTGGAGAGGAAAATTTTATATTCTATCTCGTGAAAATTTTGAGTGGGCCTCTTGTTCATAGAAGGAACCAAGAGGAGATTGTGGTAATGTACGAGAAAATTTGTAGGCCCACCGTCAAGGAATTTGTCGGTGAAAATTATAATGGAGGATAAATCTAGGGTTATCCTCGAGGAAAGTGGTGAAACATCCCGAGGAACTTCCGTCGAAGCGGGTTATCGAAAATACTAAGGGTAGTATTTCTTGGGAACTTCCATTTATCGGCATTAATTGCGGTCGCCACTTTGTGTTATTAGGCGATATGCACCATTAGATAAACCGTTTCTATTACAAGCGGACCCTCCCATTTAGGTTAATTTACCTTTCTTTTTGGAAGTGAGGATTATCGATGCGTCGGCGGCGAGGACCAAATCCCCTTCTTTGAAACTCCGTTGTCGTACTTTCTTGTTGGCTCTCGACATCCTAGCTTGGTAGAACTCAATGCATTGTTGAGCTTCGGAGCTTTTCATCAACATCTCGAGCTCTTGAGGCGTTTACGATGTTGTTCTTCTATCGTCATCTCATTTGCAAGAGGCGTCGCGAGTGGCGGAATCTGGATTTCCAATGGGAGAAGCTGCTTCACGTGAACCCGAGAATGGGGTCTCTCGATTGGCGTCGTACGGTTATGCGATATGCCGAGCGCTTCTCAGAGTTTATCATCGGTCTAAGCTTGTTATTCTTCACAAGCTGACGAATCTTGATAATCATCTTGTTGAATGCCTCGGCTAATCTATTTGCGGTGGATTATAGGCTATGGGCGAGGCGTCTTCTATTTTGAACTTCGCAAAACCTAATGAAGAATTGGCGATGAATTGGGGACCGTTGTCATGCTCGATCCGTCTTGGGACGTGTGGGTAGATAACATGGTGTTTGATAAACTTGATGGCGGTACTGCCTTTACTTCTTTTAGCAGGATTGCTTGACCCACTTGGAGAAGTAGTCGGTGTCGCTAGAATAAACCGATCACCTGACGGCGGAGGAAAATGGGACCTACAGCGTCTATTTCCCATGTCTCGAATGGCGGGATGTAGTCGAAGGATGCAAGCTGCTCGGTGATGCATATAGTTAGGCGTGAACTTGACGGCGTGGCATCTCGGCGCCTGTGCGTCATTAATTATTGTTGGCCAAAGTAGCCCATTCTCGATCACGATCGTAGAGCTTGGGACGAGGTTGGTGTGCACCATTCACCTCCGTGTGCTTCCCGAAGGACCTCTTCTGCCTCTTTGTTTGAAAGGCATCGGAGTAAAAGACCATCGTACCCCCGGCGATATAACATCCGGGTCTCCGTATCGTAGAAGAATCTTGGAGCTCTTCGCCGGATTGACTCTCTCTCCTTCACGTCTTCTGGTAGAATACCATGTAGGCGTAATGTCGATGATAGCGCCAATCTCGGGGTTCCAATTTGGTTTGGGTTGCATGTACCTCTTTGGTAACTACCCCTTTATCTTCTTGTACCTCGTCGTATATTGGTACAAAGAGTTGATGAGTCTAAGCGTAACCAAGCATTGGTCTCGGGAGGCTGTGCCAATGATACGACTACTTGCCGGTGCATCCGCGCAAAGCGTTACGGCGGGATATATTCAATGAAGAACTCTTGAGCGAGTGCGCCATTTGCGGCTATCGGTAATAGGGGACGGATCGGGATTTCTAACCGTAGTCTCCGCGGATCGCTTGACTATCAGCTGCAATCGCCGTGCGGCTTGAGATACTCGACCCCGGCTCTTTGGTGAAACTAAGTCGATAAGTAGCGCGTTGTATTCGGCCACATTATTAGAAACGCGGTTCGGTGAGTGAATAAGCACGGGGCATGACATGATTCCGGAAACTAAGGCGACCCAGCCCGGTGATCTTAGAACATCGGGGGCACTTCATGCGTTAGTAGCTTCGAAGCTCCGTCAAAGTACGATCGCCATATTTGTTGGTGCGATGTAGTGTTGACCGTGGACTTCATCAGGAAGATCATCATATAGCTCAAAGCTGCGTCCGTTTTGGGTTGGCGACCAGAGATGCATAAATCGCTTGTCCTTTGACCGACTTTTATTGTTTGAAGTGCAAGTCATATTGGGACAAGAGCAAGGCCCATTTAAGCCAGCCAACTCATTGAGGCGGGTGGGTCATAAATATTCGGACCGGATTCGTTAGAGATAACATAAATCGTCTGTCGGACTAAATAATCTTGCATTTTACGAATCGCGAACACTAATGCAAGGCCTGCATCTCGACCATTGGGTATCTAGACTGGCCAGACTAATATTAAATCGGGTAATACCTGCTGCTGCCGTGACGCCGTGCGTCGTCTGCTTGAGTAAAGCTTAACGAGTGATCCGTTGCCTTGATGTAAATCGAAATGGTTTTCCGACCCGGTGCAACAAGAACAGGAGGTTTAGCGAGATACGATTTGATCTCTTCAAATGCCTTCTGACAGGCGTCATCCAAAATAAATGACACGCCTTTCTTATTCAACTTTGAGAATGGTTGGCACTTCCCAGATAGGTTCGATATGAGCCGTCGGATGTATGCCAATCGCCCTTATAACCCCCTGAGTTCTCTCAGATTTCTTGGAGGTTGCAAATCTTGAATCGCTTTCACTTTATCAGGATCGATATGGATTCCTTTGTTGGTGGCGGCGAAGCGAGAACTTGCCACTAGACATCGAGGAAGGATTTGGCGGGGTTCATCTTTAGGTGATGAGTTAGCATGAGCTCGAATACCGTTCTAAGATCTTTGATGTGATCTCCTTTGTCCGGCTTTTCATGACCAAATTAATCGACATAGTATTCGACCGTTCGGAGATGATCTGAAAAATCTTAGTCATTGCTTCGTGATATGTGGCGCGGCATTTTTGAGGCGAGCGGCATGATCGTGTAGCAATATATCCGATGGAAGTTACGAGCGTTGTGTGCTGGCGTCATCGGGGTGCATTTTGATCGATTGTAACGAAAAACCATCCATGAATGACATTCTTCCGAACCCACCGCGTATTGTCAACTATGACGCCGGTGATTGGGAGAGGAAAGTCATCTTCGAGCGGCGACATTGGTCTCTGTAATCAACCGCAGATTGATTGACCCATTCTTCTTCATGGCTGGGGCGATATTTGCCACCCAATCGGGATGTTGAATCTCCTTGATGAAACCCGATTCTATCAATTTTTCACCTCTTGACGATTCTTTGTCAAAACGTGGGTGAAACCTTCTTCTGCGGTTGTTTGGCGGGTTTGACATCCACTTTGATGTTGGCGATGTGTAGCCACATTAGGAATCGAGTCACGGAATTTCCTCGTAGCTCGGTGAACACATCGATATATTCTCACGATTAGAGCGATCAACTCTTCTTTCTCTTCGGGGAAAGACTATTGCTGATGTTTATGAGCTTAGGATGGTCTTCATCCCCATATTAACTGGACTACCTGCGTCCTTAGTGGGGGCTTCTCTTTGCTCGAATCTATCCCCAAAGCTGCTCTTTGAGTTGATGGATCCATGGGTCTTCCCATGTTGGCATATCTTCATCATCCTCAATAGTAGCGGGATCAGCTGAAACCATATTTGACATCAAAGCCTTGAAAGCTTCTCAGAGGCTTGTGTGGGAATCCCAGTGAAGAATCGGGAGCGATGTCGAGTCTTCCTCCTCGGGTGGATTATTGTCAATCAACCATGAACATTCATCTTAGGAGGATTAGTATAACCCTCTTCTAAATGCATAGTAGTTATCCGACTTTCCCTTGGGACATATGCTTTGGGAGGGATTCGAGGACCTCGTCAGAAACATAGACCTTCCCCTGTCAAGTCATACCCCACTTCTTCATGATATCCGGTGTTTGGACTATATCGAATGTGTGAAGGATAGGCCATTGTCATCTTCATCTTCTTCTAGGAAATGATTCGTTTGGCGCATCTCCTTTTAGTAAACCAAGTCTTTTCATTACTTGATCTTAGGTGGGATGGCGAGTGTTGTCCCAAAGGTCTCGGAGCTGCTTTTGTGCAAAGCAAGATGGCCAGAGTTGGTAGGTGCAGCGTGGATTGTTGTATAAACTGTCATCACATCATTCAAAGACAAAGGGTACTCTTTATCGTCATTTATTAATTCATCGGCAATTTGCCAATTACAATGTTCATCGATGATTCTTCATCGTCAAGATTGATTACAAGGGGTACAATGTCATTTAAAACAAAACCACCACTATAATCGCCAGAAGCCGGTATCGGCTTCTTCCGCGTTGTCAGTGCGGGCGAATGATTCATATTTGAGACAACGATGAAGAGTAGATGGAACTATAGCGTTCTTGTGGATCCAAGATCGACTGACAATAAGTTATAGGTCTCTGCGTCAATCACATAGCGGTGACTTGGGACTTTAAGTCCCCATTTGGCACTTTATCGGGATTCCCAGCCGTGAGATCCCGGTGTTAAATCCGTAGATCACGTGCTGTTGATGCTGGCGAATTTAAGGTGATACATGGTGAGGGGCATGATGCTTCTGGCGGAACGGATCGACTTGGATCAGGTTAACTTCACTAGAGCCAACATACGGTGAAGTATAGCGGCCTATCGTGCTTGGAATTCCTTGTCTGCATATCCTCCTTTGTAAAAGTGATGCAGGGAAAGTGTTTAGCCGCAATGTTGCATTGTTGGGCCGACTCTTCTGGACTCGGCTTAATCTGGGTGAGGAAGACCTCTGAATCGGCGGGGCTTCTTGAAGAGCTTCTCTTGTCTCTTTTGACAAGCTGCGGCAACGTGAAAGTGATCCTTGCGGGGATATTGGCCAATGTGCCATCCGTCAAAGCGGTGGAGAGCTTTAAGTTCGGTTTATCTCTTCAATCGGGCGATTGGCGAGGCTGCCGGGAATTTGAACTTCTGTGGTTGCTTCTCTTTGTCATAGTCTCTTTGGCGGCACTTTGTTGTTGTGCCTTTTAGTAGCGAGTGAGGGTGTTGTCGGTACCCCGCTCGGCAGCGTCTTGGCATTTGGATCGGGAACTTCGGTGCTTGTATGCGTACTACGTGTCCCTCACGGTGGCGTGGGCTTCGAGTTCCCCGCCGGACGGTGGAATGTCACCACACGCTGTCATCTCCCTCGAGCTGCGGAAGTAATGACGCCTTCGCGGCACGACTTTTCCGATGAAGAAGAAGCTACCCATTGATCATCTTCAAGCGGTGCGGGTGGACCCACGGGACTTCACCATTGGGCGGTATCGTCTGAGTCCTTTACGGCGTTGCTTGTGGGTCATCATTCCGCGGATTCATTCGCGACTTTGACCAGCGGTTTAGGTTCAAACCATGTTAATGGCCGACCCAAAGCTTATGGACACCACATTTGCTCCGACCTTCTTTTCTTTGGGCCTTCATAGTGATGACCCTACGTCAATTAAGGCACGGATTTTATCCTTAAGGCGAAACACGATTTAGTGGGGTGATGAAGCGCCTGTGGTAGTAGCGGTATTTTTGGTCGTTAGTCCTCTTTGCTTCCTCTTGATTGAATCGGAGGGAGCTTGATCTGTTATTTTCCACAAGATATTTAAAGAGGCGGGAATCGTCGTCCACTAAGGAATAGGACTTGGTCTGGCTCACGAGGCCTTACGTTTACGTGGCCGGTTGCTAGCGATTGTGCTGTTCGCGGCTCGTTGTTTCTTTAGCTTCTTTGGGGTTGGAGTTGGAGCGTTTGGTTACAAGCCGTCTGGCTGCTCTTTCCCTTTGCCACGTGGGACAAAGTTACGTTTGAGGGCTTCGTCCCGGTGGCCTCTTTCCGCCTTTTCCTCTTGAGGCGTTGACTTGTTCACCCGCACCTTCAAGTCCTTCAGTGCGGGGCGGTCTTTGTTCCCATGCCTCGAGCACGTCTAGCGACAAGTTGTTGTGGCAGTGCGGAGGATGAACTCCTCGTTATCGAATCGGCGGTTCATTGCCTTGTTCGGAGAATCGTTTGGCGAAGGTATCCACAGTTTCTCCGTCCTACGCTTTTCGTCGAGTAGCGTCTGCGATGGATATTCGGTATCGTCATCGAAGAAATTGGAAAATAGGGACTCCATATCGTCGGTTGTTGATGCTCCCACATTTAAGATGGCGGTACCAATCGAGGCGGCTCCGCGATGGGTGCCAGCGAATGACCGAACCATCGAGGCTCATTGGGAAATAACCCAGAGTGCGACTTGAAGTAAATCAAGTCTTTGCGTCGAAACCCTTCTGTCAAGCGGTGTGAAGTTTATTAAGTTAAACTTAGGCAGTGCGGGATTGATTCCCACTCCCTCGGGTATGGGCAAGGAATACCGTCTTCTTCACCTCTTGGCGGAAATCAATGAGTTAATTTTGCTCGAGGTCTTTGATCTTCGCTCTCGCAGCAACAACATCTACATTATGCGGTTGCGTCGTTCAGGAGGGTTATCATCCTCTTGTGCTTCCTCTGATGCGAATCCTTTGTCATCTTGGTGAAGCGTCGATCGCGTGACTTGATTCACCTCGATGTTTTGTCAAGGCTTGGATCTGTTGGTCATGCATTTCTCTCATCGTTTGCATAGCCATATCCATCTCTAGCTTGAAGTTTTCCCGTTGCTTAGTCAATGCTTAGTCTAGCATTTTAGCCACTTGATGCATGCGATCATAAAGCTTCTTAGGGGCACCCTTAAGCTGATCTGATATTATCGGAGGCAAGCTGAGCCAACATCCGGCGCATCATCCTCCGGGTATCTCCTCTCGAAGTTTGTCATAATTGGACCGTCGGATAGTCGGTTGCAAATGAGTTGCCGTTGTGATTTCTTTGGGATAGCTCGTGATGATGATCATTTCTTTGGTCATATTATTAGTGACCTCGGCAATTCATCCTCTCGGGATGTCATCCTTCTGCGGAATTGCCTTGACCTAGGTCTCGGCGTGTAGGTGCTAAGTCTCGGAAGACGATACAATTTACGGGGTTTCTTGATGGCAATTGCACTCAGAGCTTTGTCTTGATGAGCTTGGAGCACAACCATGATCGTGTTAGTTTGGGGAGCCCCTTGAGATTTCTTAGTACCCCACGCGCGGTGATACGGCTCGTCGATGCATGCCGTGAGAAACACTGCCGTCGTCGGCCCGACCCTCGGGTATAATATCGTCGTCATCGGATGAAAGCGTCTCCTTAGAATGGCCTATTTCAGAAACTATCGAAAGTGACTTCGCCTTGACTTTCGCTTATGTGAAGTCTCGGTGGACTCTCGGACTTGATCTTTAGTCGGTTGGTGGGGTTGCAAGAATCTTCCAATCCTTCTTGGAGCAGGTCGCGACCTCTGTATGAGGTGACGGTGATTCCTTGAAGGACAGCGATCCTTGATAGTTGATCGAGCCTTTGGCTTTAATCTTGCCGTCGGACTTAGGTATTGGCGTTGAACTTGGCGCCGAGGCGGGGTGTCGGCAACCTTGAGCTATGTCATGGCTAGCTGGCCAGAATGCTTAGCTTTGGGTCTCCAAACCCGTGATGCGTCGGCGGTTTCTTCGCCACCTCCTTCCTCTTCAATTCCACGAGCTTTGCGCAGCTTCGTGCCTGCATAAGGAGTCGCGCTGGCGCTTCGGATCGCTCACGAAGCATGGGCGGTTCCGTTTGACCGGACCCACTTTCGTTGGTTGGCGGCTTGGATGGACCGTCAATCACTTGAAGTGAAGCCTGCAGGTTGAATCTAGATCTTAGATCCGCCTCATAGCGGATCCCATCCATGGATTGCATGGCTTTGGCATGTTTGCGCGCATGCTTTGTCATCGCCTTTGGTGGGCTCGCTTGGAAATGCGAGGCGTCATTGGCGTTCATCTCGGGTGCCATCGTATGCGGACTTGGGCAGAAGGATTCTCGCTACTGCGGCGGCGAGGTTGGACTCGCCGTCACGGGGCTCTACATCGGAGGCCCATCGGGTTCTCCTTCGTGGAGACCTTCTTGGGGCGGGGAGAGCTGAATCTGGAGGGCGAGGATAGATACTCCTCGAACTTCTGTCGAACTTCGAACTTCGACCTCTTCCTCCAGGGATAGGGATCATGGTTTTGTACAGCGACCTTTGATCTGAGGCGGTGGCTCCTAATTAGCCGGCTTGTTAAGTGGGGAAAGTTGTTTTGATTGTCATTGATTTGAACTTCGTTTACGGCTGATGCGCCTACAACAAAATTCAAAGAATATCGCCTTTTATAAGGCTTACAATGAAAATCAAAAAGATTACAACTTTTAACCCTTTTAGAACAAACGCGGATCCGCTTATCGGATCATCGCCGTGGGTTCTTTGCCTCGTCGGACTTTTATGTCCGTGGACCACCGCTAATCCCGATCAAAGTGGAGATCTAGATAACGAGATCGATCTAGAGTGCTTATTTCGCGAAGGAATTAAGACACCGACGGGATCAACTCATCGGGAGGTGATCGGTGAGATCTACTAGGAGAAATCACGATCGCCGAGACTAAGATGAAGCTTAGCCTAGAGGGTAAATCCAGAATCGACCTAGACCGGCGATCCGAATGACGGGATCAACTCACGGGAGGAGGCATCACGGAGCGGGTGAGATCTACTAGGAGAAATCACACGCCGCCTTGAGTCTAAGACAAAGCTTTAGACTAGAGGGCGATCCGAAGTTGACTGATCGCAGACTGAGCCGATTCTCTACTCCATGTAGATCCGGAGCCGCAACAAACTCTTCGAACCGATCCAGTGGCTCTAGCGAAGTCTTCAAAGAGATCCAAAATCCAACACCCCAAACCGAAGGAGACCCCCTATTTATATCATCTGGGGTGGTATGCTGGTTCGCCTCATGGTGGAGCCACTCACTTTTGTCCGGGCTCGGCCATGATGTCCGAGCCACTCTCGGCCACTTGACCGAGGCACCACGGTCAAGTGGCCGAGGTGGCTCTGGCCATGAGGGGCCGCCACCCTACTATAGGCGGTGAGTCACCTCATAGCCGAAGTTGCCTCGCTTTCTTTGTGGCCTTACACTGCTGGCCCGCCGTTTACGTATTCCTGTAATTTTCCTCCTGATGTCGCCGTTGTGTTTGAGTCCGTGATCCGATCGACTTTCGAGCTCAATCGCTTCATTTGAGTTGACGGATTAAGTACACCGATTGCCTCGCTCGGCGCTTGAGTTTAGTCATCTCTACCGCCGAATCTCGACGATCCGAAACTTCACACGGGTTTATTCCACGATACGTCCGCTGCTGACTTACGCCTTGCCGACTCACTTCACGCGTCGTCGACCGCTTTATGCTTTACTTACAGATCGCGGTCGCCGCCAGCTCGGTCGTTGTCGGATGGGTCGGTTGTTAGCCCATTGTCACGAAGTCTCACTCGCACCGATAAGGCTTTCAACGACTACGTGTGTATACTATTCCTATCAACTTAAGTTTATAGGAGTCTTGTTTCTATATATATATATATATATATATATATATATATATATATATATATATATATATATATATATATATATATAGAGAGAGAGAGAGAGAGAGAGCAGTTTCTATTAACTTAGGGAATAGTTATACACCAACTTTTCTATCCATTGATTTGCCTTGGGATCCGTGAAAGATATAAAGCCCATTTTGAGATTTGTGCATCTCTTGATTTCACGGATCCCAATGCAACATTAATGGATACAAAAGTTGGTGTATACTATTCCCTATCAACTTAAGTTTATGGGTTCTATATATATATATATATATATATATATATATATATATATATATATATATATATATATATATATATATATATATAAATTAGTTAATGTATTCAAAATCAATGTGTCATTATTACATTTACAATTTATCATATACTTATCTCTTTATAAGGGCTAAACTACTAAATTGGTATTTAAAATGATCCATTTTACCGCTTTGGTATTTAAAATATCTCTCGATGACGCTTATGATTTAAAATGAGTTTAAGTTAAGCAAATGTTCAAAATGTCATCGGCGCAATTTTCTCAAGAAAAAGTTTCTTCCCACCCCTAGCCTCTTAAAGTTTGTACTTTACACCATTTTTCACCATCTTCTTCCCAAATTCAAATTTCCTTTTAGCCCTCCCTCTTTCAACCTTTCTTTCTTTCTCATCAATGGAGTCTCCTCCTCCTCCTACCTCTCCTCTCCTCAGGTTCCACTGCACCACCTTCAGGTGTTCCCTCGCTTAAACGGTTCCAGCAATCTCTGTGATTCTATCCCAGGCTGCAAAGTTTGCAGCATTATACGAGATGGGATTAAAACTGATGATTGTGGGAGAATTCAGACATTGGCTACTAGTGGAAGATCTCATGATAGTGCTAAGGTTTTGATCGCGTGAGACTGAAATGGGATTTCTACCCATCGTAGATCCGAGCCGCAACAAACTTCTTCAACCGGATTCAGTAGGCTCTAGCGAAGTCTTCAAAGAGATCCAAAAATCCAACACCCCAAACCGAAGGAGACCCCCTATTTATATCATCGGGTGGTGCGTGTGTGGCTCTACCATGGTGGAGCCACCTCTACTTTGTCCCAAGTGGCTCAATGAGGATAGCCACTCTACCACTTGACCCAGGCACCACTGCTGGCCGAGGTGGCTCTGGCCATGAAGCGTGGAGCCACCCTGGCTATGTTAACGAGTCACCCCCAACATAGCCGAAGTTGCCTCGCTTTCTTTGTGGCCTCGGTTTACCTGCTCCCGCTTACCCGTATTCCTGTAATTTTCTCCTGATGTCGCCGCAGGTTTGAGTCCGTGATCCGATCGACTTTCGAGCTCAATCGCTTCATTTGAGTTGACGGATTAAGCACGCTGATTCCGCCTCGTCGGCGTTTGAGTTTAGTCATCTCGCCTCGTCAATCTCACGATCCAAACTTCACATCGGGTTTATTCCACGATACGCCGCTTCGACTCAGACGCTTTGCCGACTCACTTCACGCCGCTCGCCGACTCGCTTGGCGCGCTTTACCGTAATCGCCGCCAGCCTCGGTCGCTGTTCGATGGGTCGCTTCGTTGTTAGCCCATTGTCACGAAGTCTCACCGCACCGATAAGCGCTCAACGACCATGTGTGTATACTATTCCCTATCAACTTAAGTTTATAGGAGTCTTGCTCTATATATATATATATATATATATATATATATATATATATATATATATATATATATATATATATATATATAGAGAGAGAGAGAGAGAGAGCAAGGCTCCTATGAACTTAAGTGTATAGGGAATAGTCATACACCAACTTTTCTATCCATTGATCTTTGTCTTGGGATCCGTGAAAGATATAAAGCCCATTTTGAGATTTGTGCATCTCTTGATTTCACGGATCCCAATGCAACATTAATGGATACAAAAGTTGGTGTATACTATTCCCTATCAACTTAAGTTTATAGGAGTCTTGCTATATATATATATATATATATATATATATATATATATATATATATATATATATATATATATATATATATAAATTAGTTAATGTATTCAAAATCAATGTGTCATTATTACATTTACAATTTATCATATACTTATCTCTTATAAAAGGGCTAAACTACTAAATTGGTATTTAAAATGATCCATTTTACCGCTTTGGTATTTAAAATATCTCCGATGGCGTTTAGTATTTAAAATGAGTTTAAGTTAGCGCAAATGTTCAAAATGTCATCGGCGTTAATTTTTCTGGCAAAAAAGTTTCTTCCCACCCCCTAGCCTCTTAAAGTTTGTACTTTACACCATTTTTCACCATCTTCTTCCCAAATTCAAATTTCCTTTTAGCCCTCCCTCTTTCAACCTTTCTTTCTTTCTCATCAATGGAGTCTCCTCCTCCTCCTACCTCTCCTCTCCTCAGGTTCCACTGCACCACCTTCAGGTGTTCCCTCGGCTTAAACGGTTCCAGCAATCTCTGTGATTCTATCCCAGGCTGCAAAGTTTGCAGCATTATACGAGATGGGATTAAAACTGATGATTGTGGGAGAATTCAGACATTGGCTACTAGTGGAAGATCTCATGATAGTGCTAAGGTTTTGATGGAGGGAGAGAAAAGGGCAATGTTGGTTTGTAGAGTGATAGCTGGGCGAGTAAGAAGAATCAGGAATCAATGGAGGAGTTTGTTTCTGTTGCTGGGGCTTCTAGCGTTTATTCTAATTTGGATGAGCTGTTTGTGTTCAATCCTAAGGCTATTCTTCCTTGTTTTGTTGTAATTTACAGAGATTTTTAAGCTCTGGTTATGAATTAATCATGGTGATTTACGTTTGGTTATTTCAGTAATAGTTCATGACTTATAACAATCTCACCGTAAAAGTCTATTTTTGAAAAATGAAGAACGTCGTGAAATTTTTCATGAAACTATTATGTTTAGAAACAAAATAATTAATTGACAAATTAATAGCTTAAATAACACAGTAATCAATGTATTGGCTCCATTGATGAGAGATTGAAGGAGGAGGAGACTCCAATGATTAGAGAGAAAGAGAGGTTGAATGAGGGATGACTAAAAGAAATTTGAATTTGGGAAAAAGAATGTAAAGAAGGGTGTAAAATACAAACTTTAAGAGGCCAGGGGGTGGGAATAAATTTTCCCACCGAAAAAATTAACACCAATCACATTTTGGACTTATGCGCTAACTTAAACTCACTTTAAATGCCCAAACGTCATCGGAGATATTTAAAATATCAAAGCGGTAAAATGGTTCTTTTAAATACCAATTAGGTAGTTTAGCCCTTATAAAAGTGTGAGCTTGAAAAAGGGTTTTTCCCTTTAAACCCAAAGCTTTGCCACGGTTTACTTTGAAACCCAAGTTATTTTATTTGTATCTATAAATTCAAACAATTTTGTGTATTTATCTTTAAACCCAATCTCCCAAATACACAACATAATATGTGGCCTCCCTCTAAATTTTTTAAAAGCCTCTTTTACCCCTTGCTCTTCCTTCATTCTCTCTCCTTCCCTCTAAATTTTTGAGTTTGTAAAACCATCCTAAATTTTTATATTGCAAAACCCTAAGATTTTAAAATTTAAAAACATCCAGAAAATTTTAAAATACAAACAATACACCATAAATCTAGGAATTATAAACAACCCTAAAAATTTTAAAATTTGTAGAAAAAACCCTAAAAGTTTTAAAATTACAAAAACACCCTTAAAGGTCAAAACTTACAAAAACACTCTAAAAGATTAAAACTTACAATCATGTGTGTTCTATATTTCGATCTTCTTACGGTTGTTTTGTAAAATTTGTAGGGAGTTTTTGCAATTCTTGAAATTTTATGGTGTTTTCTCGCAGATTATAAATTTTAAGGGTCACTACAATTGATTTTAGCACATCTTATCGTCCACAAACAGACAGGCAATCGGAGAGGACTATACAAACATTGAAGGATATGCGTCGTGCTTGTGTTTTGGATTTGAAAGGTAGTTGGGAAAAATATTTACCTTTGGTGGAGTTCGCATATAACAATAGCTATCACTCAAGTTTTGATATGTCTCCTTATGAAGTATTGTATGGTAGAAGATGTAGATCATCTATTTGTAGGAGGAGGTTGTTCGCCCCAGATAATGCAGACATTACCGAAGATTCACCAGATATGGAGAGGCTTTGGACAGCCTAAGATCAAAGTGTAAGAGCTATAGAAGGAGAAAGGTAGAGTTTGAAGTGGGAGATCATATTTTCCTTAGGGCATCACCTACTAAGGGAGTGATGAGATTTAGAAGAGAAGGCGAGTTGAGTCCGAGATATATTGGATCTTTTGAAATATGGGAGAGTGCTAGAGCAGTAGCATACAAAATTGCATTGCCTCTAGAGTTGGCTAAACTTCATAATATTTTCCATGTATCAATGCTGAGGAAGTGCATACTTGATCCGAGTCACGTGCTGAATTATGAGCCTCTTGAGATCATTGAAAATTTTAGATGTTTTTTTTCTAAATTTTGACATTTTTATGGTGTTTGTTATAAATTTTTTTATTTTGAGGGTGTTTTTGAAAAGTTTAAAATTTTTAGGGGTTATTTATGATTCCTTCATTTATGGTGTATTTTGGTATTTTAACTTTTTAGGAATGTTTTATAAATTTTAAATTTTTAGGGTATTTTTTACAATTAAATAAGTTAAGGGTGTTTTTTAATAAACTCAAAAAATTATAGGGAAGGGATAGAGAATAGAGGAGAGAAATAAAGTAAAATAGGCTTTTCAAAAAAATTTAGAGGGGACCACTTTGTCATGTAGTGTATTTGAGAGGTTGGGTTTAAAGATAAATACACAAAATTATTTGGGCTTGTAGACACAAATAAAACAACTTACATTCAAAAGTAAATCAAAGTAAAGCTTTGAGTTTGAAGACAAAACCCTTTGAAAAAACTTTCCCTGATCAATATTATCCTTGACGTTTTTGTATATTACATTGTTACCTAATCTAATTGATATGTTTTGGTTTAATCTTCCTAACTAACATTATTATCTGAATATAAATATTGTATACAACAACCGTAATCCAACCCCAAAATTTCCTGCAAACTCCTTCGGCTCTCTCCTTGAAATCCTAACACTATTCCGGCAACTGATTCCTAGTAAGATTTTTGCTATTTGGACGATCTCGTACAAATTATTTTGATTATTTTCAAACTAAAGACAGAATTAATTATTGAAAAATTTCTCAAAGATCTTTTGTTTCCCTTGTTTGAGAAGATAAATTAATGCACATGTAGTTAGGGCACTTCACTTATGGACATATCTTCTGATAAAATTTCTTTGGGTGATATTGAGAATGTTTAGCCCCATTTGGCAAAGGGTTACGAAGAGAGATTAAGGAGAATGATTAACATAGTTAGCCTATTCAATAATTTGAAGGACTAAATTATTAACTTGTTATATAAGTTTTATTTTAGTCATTGTGATTATTTTTAGTGTCTAGGAAAAATAAGGATTTTGACTATTTTCTTTATGATTAGAGGGCTTAACTATTAACCCTTCTAAATAGGAGTATCGATAAACCCCTCATTTTGAGGGGTTAACTCATTTTAATCCCTCTAGATGGGTTAGCTTAACCCTTCTGTATTTTTTACGTTTGGCAAATTATAGAAGGTTAACTCACTTTAACTCGTAGATTTTTATGTTTGGTGGGTTAAGAAGGGTTAAGTCTCCTTAACCCCTCACTTAACCCTTTGCCAAACGGCATCTTAGGGTTTAAAATCGAATGTGTTGATGCTTTGTTTCATATTTAATAGCAAGAGTTTAATTGTTTCTTCTTTTTATATACTTTTCAAATAGTGTTTGTGCTGAATTTTCGTTAGGAGAGCATGTTCAAGCATATTAAAGCAATGCTCATGTATTATTGTATTTCTAAGGTGACATTTATTTTTATTCTCGACTAGGGGTATTGTAATTCGAACTATATTCTTGGGGCTGTGTTATCTTAGCATTATTTTAGTCCAATTCAATGTTTATTTTCATATGGACTAACATTCAGACTAAATAAAATAATTCAAACTAGTATTTTTTTTATAGGGATGATGACCATTCGGACTTGTTATAGCACTTCAATTACCCAAATAATAATCTTTGCTCAATAGCAGACAAGTATCCCGCATTAGAAACATAATCTAGTCAATTCATTATTGAGAGGACTCGATCACAAATTTCGGACGACTCGAGAGACCGACATCTTACGAAGCCGTCTCGCAAAGCGGTACATGTCATCACATCGACCTTCTCGCTAGGCCGACTCAACAAGTGGCCCACTCGACCGTCTTCTTTGCCGACACCTTACGAGGCCGACTCAAAGGGCGAGACGTCTCGACATTCCATCTAGGATAGGAAGACGACGGCATTCCTTGAGCCCCCCGCTACACCAAGTCACCGTCACATTAAATGCGAGATCAGAGCCATCAATTCTCCATGCTCGGAG
Source organism: Asparagus setaceus (assembly GCA_012295165.1). Lineage (NCBI taxonomy): Eukaryota > Viridiplantae > Streptophyta > Magnoliopsida > Asparagales > Asparagaceae > Asparagus > Asparagus setaceus. Next base: position 48,063,051 of record CM022705.1, on the reverse strand, counting down.
ATCTTTACGACACGTCAGCCCACGTGCCTCCTGTCACTTCTCATTAAATGCCGAGATGACCTCTTCCACTCGACGGCCGATACCTGTAAAGCAAGAGCTGACTTCCTCACTCAAGATTACCAAACTACCCCCTGTTACTTCTATAAATAAAAAGACTGTTAGCGACATAGGTAGGCAAAAAAAACCTGTGCTTTAGAACTCTCAAGAAAATTTCTACTGACTTCCTCACTCAAGATTACCAACTAACTTGATCGTCGGAGGAACCACCGGGGAACCCAACCCCAACCTCTTACAATTTGTTACATGTGTGTAGCCAGCATCAGGGAGCATCAGAACCATATATGTGGAGGAGTTAGCGGACCCTAATTATCTCCAATCTACAATTAATTGACTGTGTGATCCATAGCATCAACAGGACTAATATCATGACCAAAATGACTTTTTTACCCTCAAGTGAACTAATATTGTATTAATGCTACATATATATGTTTAGGAAAAAGTTCAAATTTTGGACATGATCTTGTCGAAAAAATAGATATACTACCCTGTAGATGTCATGATACAAGAAACTACATATTCATTTAACAAAAATAATCATAAAACTAAAACATCTAATTAAATATGAAATTATTCCATCAAATGTATCAAATAATACTTTCACACATAAATGTGGTTCTTTTCGATAAAAGTCCTTCAAATCTTTCATAACTAAAATTGCCGCAATTCTTGTTTTGTTTTAAATTAGTGCCAATTATTCAAATATTTTGAAATTACATCATCTACTAAGTAAAAAGATATTACTTAAGTCATGGACATGATGTATTTGTTAGGGCGTAATCCGTACAATAGCTCTTTTTTGAGTAATAACAAACTCTCATTTGGTACTAATATGTGTTTTAGATGATATTGTATAGAAATACAAGTATAAAAAGTGTACGAGGCGAAACAACGTGAAAATTAGCACAAAAGCTGATTTCAGCCTCCTATCCAGTGATCTATACGGAAGCGTAGCCTATGAAAGTGTCACTGAACACCATGATTAGATCTCCTTCTTCTTCGTAAACCAATCGATGTCTAGGCAATGCGGAAACACCGAGAAAATATGTTCGAACTAAAGAGAATAGCAATATACCATAAAAAATTAGATCAAAAGATAAAGACACGATATTTACATGGTTCGACAATCACCTACGTCCATGGGGAGAGAATTGAGTCTTCTTTTATTCTAGAGATTACAAGATAACTTGTTCTTGTGGTCTAGATAGCTCCCGCAAGAAATCCTCTCTCAATCTCACCAAAATATCTCTCCAAAAACCCTAGATTTCTCCCCTCAGTTGCCTCTACTTCTCTCTTACAATATGCAAATCTCCTTGACTTGGTTCATCTAACTATAGATCTGAACGACTTGTTATATAAGATCCAAAACTGGATACATAACCCAATAGGAGGCCTAACCCGAATAGAATTCCAAAACTTACACAAATCAGGAAAACTTCCCAAAATCAGTCTAAGCAACTAGTCTGACCGGCCGGTCTAACCAACTGGTATATGGTCAAACTAGCCAATCCCTCTACCAACACTAGCCGTTTTGCCTTGTTTCACCTTTTTTCACTTTCCGCTTCGGTTTTGACGGTTCCGTTGTCTTCTAGGGCTAAAATACAAAGTTATTTCCCAAAAATCTCTACCGTAGACTTGTATGAACCCACCTTCGAAAATATTGATCCTTCTTTATAATTTTTGGTTGTAAACATACAAAGCTGTAGAGAACAAACACCTTCAAGAAATCACCTTAAGTCCCCTCTCCTAAATAGCACCGAAGCAATCACTACTCATGCATTGATGTCAAGCCTTCAGATGACTTGACACCAACCTCTATTGCTGCACTCTCTAAGCCTGGCTGTCGACTTATTGCAGTCTTCATCTTGACTCCTTCACATAAAGTCAGACTCCAGTTTAGGCTCTTCCTCGAAACCCAAGTTTATCGCCAGCTTCCCTTCCTCGTGATCGTACCATCCTCTTAAAGATGAAGCTTCACCTTAAACACCAGTTCCTTTAGACATCCGATACAATCCATCTTCATACTTCTTCCCAACTAGGACGGGATTACTATCATGGTATATTATGATGGCTCCTCTGTGCACCTGGGTTTAGTAGCCTATGGAGTCAAGCGCACCAAAAGATTTCAAATTCTCTCTTGCCATCGGGATTAATTGAATATTCTTCAAGGTGACCATGCTCCCCTTCTTCCCGCTATTGTAACTGTTCCAACACCCACAATGTTGCACCTCATGTCATCCATCATGTAGATAGCATCCTTAACTACTTGCACTAGGGAGTCAAACATGCTAGTTCGAGAATATAAATGAGCCAATCTTCTAGAATATAATACCCAACCACCACAAGAAGTGTAGTTCTTGGAAATCATTAACACCTAAACTTATTGACTTTCATTCTCCAAAACTGCCAACGCGTCTGCTTATTGATTTTTTCTAATACCCGTTGCATACAAAGTTTGGACCACCCGATCCACTATCTTGTGCTCCCTCAACCACTCTCGCCGTTTGAAGTAGTCTTTCTTCATGTGAACTTTTCTTTGGTAACACTTAGCCTACAAACTTGACCCATTTGAAGATCTATTCCCATCGCACATTTGCTACCAATCTAGCACCAGAACCTGGCTCATCACCAATACCCTATTGCCGCTAAAAATTGTCTATGAAGAGTATCACTTTGACCTTATCCATGGTGATTGTCGCCTTGCCTATGGTTAGTGATATCTTTAAATATTGTTAACTTACTGGAAGGAAACTCAAAAAAATTATAGCTTGTCGTAATCTTTAAATTTTAGCACTGTCGCCACTAACTCAATCACTATCCTGTTGAAGTTGCTTAGATACTTCAACATTGTTGTACTTTCCTTTATCCGTAGTCCATACAACTGTTGTTTCTAGTCAGTACAAGTTGGTGGATGCATTCTTGGCCATGTACAACTCTTCGAGTTTTTTCCACATGCTAAGTGTGATTGTCTCGTCGATTACGTGGTACCCCACATCATAAGAGAGAGAGAAAGTAGAATTGCACTCCACACATTTTGATCCAATCTAATGCACTCGTCACTTGTAATCGTCTCCGGTTTCTTGCCAACTCCTAGTCAAGCTTGCTTTAGGTCTTGTTGAATCAAGACAACCTCTATCCATTTCCGCCAAAAGCTGAAATTCCACTTACCATCGAACTTTTCAATCTTGATATTCACCACCGAAGAACTTTTTGATTCTATTCTACAAAGATCAAACCTTTCTTCAAAGATAAATCTAATCTAATATAAATTCAGCTCTAATGTCAATTGTTGGTGCACGCCACCCACAATTCGACACTGATCGTTACACACCATCTGGTGCTTTTGCGGAAGCGTAGCCTGCAAAAGCATCACCGAACACCCTGATTAGATCTCCTCCTTTTTCGTAAACCAATCGATGACTAGGCGATGTGGAAACACCTAGAAAACATGTTTGAACTAAAGGGAATAGCAATATGCAACAAAAAATTTGGATCAATAGACAAAAACATGAGATTTACATGGTTTGGCAATCGCGTAAGTCCACGGGGAAAGAATTGAGTCTTGTTTTATTTTAAAGATTACAAGATAATCTATTCTTGTGATCTAGATAGACCCACAAGAAATCCTCCCTCAATCTCACCAAAATATCTCTGAAAAACTCCTACATTTCTCCCCTTATTTCTCTCTACTTCTCTCTTACAATATTCAACTCTCTTTGGCTTGGTTCATCGAACCATTGATCTGAAAGATTTCTTTTATAGGCTCCAAAACTAAATACATAACCTAATAGGAGTTCTAACCGGCATAGAATTACAAAATAGAGCCAAAACAGGAAAACTGCCCAAAACCAATTTAACCGACAGGTCCGATCGGTCGGTCTAAACCAGCCGGCATACCAGCAGAGAATTCAGCTTGTTGGACCGGTCGGTCCAGCTGCCATCGCTCGCCATTTTGTCATGTTTCGCCTTGTTTCGCTTCCCATTTTGATTCCGACTCTTCCATTCTTTTTTAGTGCTGAAATACGAGACTATTTCCCAACAATGTGGAGCATTTTGCTTTGTTTGGCCTCGTTTTGCTTCCCATTTTGATTCCGACTCTTCCATTCTTTTTTAGTACTGAAATACAAGACTATTTCCCAACAATATGGAGTATTTTGCCTTGTTTCACCTAATTTCGCTTTCCATTTTGATTCCGACTCTTCCATTATTTTTAGGGCTGAAACACAAGACTATTTCACAACAATATGGAGTATTTTGTCCCCTTTTTTTTTATATATTATCAGACGTAGCAAGTACTTTCTGACTTGGTACTCATTAGTATATACGTAGACATCCTAGAGTGTGAAATTTGCAGGAAAACCAGTGATGTAGACCTACACACTTACAAACAAGGAAGTAGTGGTGGAAGATGATGGTCCTGGAGTGTATCATCCCGTCAAAAGTTAACAGATTCGTTATATTCAGATTCTTGAAACAAATATATATGGTGGAACAGCGAACGCATGGGGCCGGTTTGATTGTGAGAACCTCCTTCTGAATGAATCAAATAGCTTTATATCTCGTGTTCGAGGACAATAATCGGATTACCTCGGGTTGATCAAATTGAGTGCTAGAGTTTGCGTCTCCTGCCTACGTGTAATTGCAATATTTTATATACGCATTCTATCATGATGTTACAGATTAAACATTATCTTCTATCTTCATTGGACATTGCTTACATCATTGCTTACGGTGATTTAGGAGGTCTAATATATATGCAAACTAAAAAGCCCAAAATTTTATAATTTTATAGTACGATTAAACATTGATGTAGAATCTTGCTACTTGAATATATTTATAGAAGCAGGACCGTCCACAAGCCCAGCGTGCGGTAGAGCGAACTTCAGCGAAGAGCGGGTCATATCTCTCAAACCATAAGTCGGAATTGGACGAATTATATATGTAAATGTATTTTTTGAGGCGAGTCAACCAAATCTACCGAAGTTCAGTTTGCCGCCGTCCGTTTCGCCAAATTCCCTCCGGATTGAGAGATATCAGAGTTTTTGTCAATTTTTTACTATTTTAGGTAATGTTTTAAGAGTCTGTTTTGATTAGGAAGCAAATCCGGTTTGATTCTAAATTTGACTGATTTGCTTCCCCGATAATAGGGAGTCTTTTAAGAAAAGTTTTATTATTTCTATTTTTGATAAAGTTCGGGTCATAATATGAGGCTTGTTTATTTTCTATTTAAACAGAGTCTTGTAAGTCCTAGAGGTATATCTTTTTATCAATAAATTTCTCTTATTATATTTTGTTCGTGGATTCGAAGCTCTTCGTGGATTCGAAGATCATTTTTTATGGATTTAGAAAGCAACCCTTGGTGGATTCTGAGGTTTATCACTTCCGCGCTGCTAAACAATCTTCTGCTATCTATACATTTCTCCCCTTAATTTCATCTGCTACTTCTCCACACAAAGAAAAAAGGGAATTAGAGGGTGTTTGGGGGAGCTTTTTTTGTGGTCAAACTAGCTTTTAAGCTAGCTTTTTCATATCTACCTGTTTGGTAATATATCAAATAAGTTAACTTATAAGTCTCATTTTGAAAAGCTGGTATACCCCAGCTTTTTAAAAACTAGCTTATAAACTCACCTAAATAAGCTAGGTTTGACCAAAAAAATTATTATTCTATCCAAATAATTTTTATAATATTTTTATCATAAAAGATAAAAGCCACTAAAAGCTAGCATAACTTATAAGCTTAAAAAATTAAGCCCTCCCAAACACCCTCTTAATCATGAACAAAGAAACAATAGTCCTATTTCCAGGACTTGGCTCGGGCCATGTCAATCCAATGATCGAGCTCGCCAAGCTCTTCGCCAACCGCAACTTCTCCGTCATCATCCTCGTCGTCGAAACCTCATTCTCCTCCTCCCTCAATTCTTCCGTCCTCTCGCGCATCTCCTCCGCCAACCCTTCCATCTCCTTCCACCGCCTTCCCAAACTCTCCTCCGACCGCCCCATCCCCGGCTTCCAACTCCTCCCCCGCACAAACCCACTCCTCCTTGACTTCCTCAAATGGCTCATTTGAAATCAAGAATCCGAGCCCTCGTTTTGGACATGTTCTGCAGCGCAGCACTCGACATCGCGCACGAAGCTCAACCTGCCCGCCTACTTCTTCTACTCTAGCCCCGCGTCCTCCCTCTCTGTTTTTATTTGCGTTCCAACTCTCCTATCTCAGATGGCCGAGAATTTTGGAGATCTTGGAGATAAACCTCTCGAGTTCCCCGGTCTCCCTCCGATTCCTGCATCTCACTTGCTGAACTATCTGATGGATCGCGAGGACGAGAGGTGCAAGAGCTGTATTTATCATTTCGAGCGGCTTACGAGAGCCAATGGAATTATGATCAACACGTTTGAGATGTTGGAATCCAAACCAATCAAGGCTCTTGTTGATGGGCTCTGCGTTGATCAAGGAAGTAGTATGTGTCCAATTTATTGCATTGGTCCGCTGGTTGCGACAGATAGAGTAGAAGAAGGGGAAGGTGGAGAGAGGCACGAGTGTTTGAAGTGGCTCGATGCGCAGCCCAAGGGGAGCGTGGTGTTTTTGTGCTTCGGGAGTATGGGCTCCTTTTCAGCTGAGCAGCTGAAGGAGATTGCTAACGGGTTGGAGAGAAGCGGGCAGAGGTTTTTGTGGGTTGTTCGGAGCCAGCCCAGCGGGGACCCGAAGAACCTGTATGCGCCGCAGGCCGAGCCCAACCTGAGCGTGCTGATGCCCGAGGGTTTTGGAGAGACGAAGGGAGAGGGATGGTGGTGAAGTCGTGGACCCCACAGGCGGCTGTGCTGGAGCACGCAGGCTTGGGCGGTTCGGAGTCACTGTGGGTGGAACTCACGCTGAGAGGCGGCCCGCGCGGCGTGCCGATGATTGCATGTACGACGCTGTACGCGGAGCAGAAGATGAACAAGGTGTTCTTGGTGGAGGAGGCGAAGATGGCGGTGGAGCTAAAGGGGTACGATAAAGATGGTGAGTGCTTATGAGGTGGAGACTAAGGTGAGATGGCTGATGGAATCAGAGGGAGGGATAGAGCTCAAGGATCGAGCGGCAGCAATGAAGGAGGCAGCCAAAGCGGCGAGGAGAGGGGGAGGATCGTCCGATAAGGCTTGGACGGAATTTGTCAATACGATGATGAGTGATGGGCGCTGCTGAGCAATGTTTCGAATAATTAGCCATTGTTTATCTAATTGTTGTTAGAATGGAGTTCACACAATATCTCTTATTTGAGCAATAACAAACTCTCATTTGTTATTGATGGTTGTTTGAGATAATATATTATAGGTATAAATAGGTGCACAGAAAGACATGAGGCAAAACGATGTAAAAAATCAACATTTATGTTAATTTCAGCCATCATACTATCGATGGTCATTGACACATCATCGATGGTTATGAGACAATTGATGGACTACAGTGCACAATGGAAGAATTTCAGAAGCTGGGTTTGACACCATCGATGGTCGTCAGGCAACCATTGATGGTCAACACATGTCGATGGTGTCTGATCTTTGTTATGGTCCTGAACATTTTTTAACTACTAATTCTTGATTAGAAAGGTAAAAGTCCCTACATCAAACAAATGAGCATTTTAATCCATTGATTAAGAGTGACCCAGACTCACTCGCCGATGTAGGCATCAAAAATTGCTGAAGAACCTCAAATATGACTAAATTATGAGAAGATTGAAGGACAACGTCGTCAAAATCTCAAGAAGTCAACACATGGGAAGATTGTATCTCGCTACAGTGCGAGACACTTGTTTGTGCCTCGCCATGAACGAGATTGTTTCTGTGTGTCCCAATTAGCAGACATTCTGTGTAAGCCTCGCCACTAGCGAGACACCTTGATGTGTCTCGCTACTAGCGAGACACTTGTTTGTGCTCGCCACGAAGCGAGACACTTTGATGTGTCTCTCTATAGCAGGCATTCATTGCGGTTCGCCAAAGGCACACCCGTAATATTGGAAATGAGCTCTTGAAGGGTCTAAATCAATCTTTGGTGGGGCCCAATTGACTTTATCAACACAAAGAGACGCTCACTACTTATGGATCGGTTATATCGCCGAAAATACCCACTAGCGCGGATTTTAGGCATTTAATCGTGCCTAAAAGCGGGAAACCGTTACAACAGTGGAGATCCGACCTTTGCCCGCTAGTTAGCGAGGTAGCCATACCGCCGCCACCAGGTAGTAAACTCTACATTGCCTCGCCGCGATCGGTACAGCGCGAGACAGCCGATGCCGCCGCTAACTACAAATGTGGAGCACTTATGACACTTGTGTTTCTTCGAGGGCACGCATCCCAAAGGCTATAAATACCCTCCTACGCCCACTTGGACAGGGATCGCCATCGAAAGGGCAATCGAGATCAAGCTTAGAAGTTCAAGAACCACGATCCACGGAGATTCCTCGAGTTTAAACTTTGACTTATTCTTGAGAAGAGTAGATATCTTACTTTGCTAAGATATTTCTGAAGTTCTTGTTTCCTTTCGCGAAGCATCAACTAAACCCCGCCGATTCGACGATCGCCGCCGGTGGTCCACGGATTACGCTGGCCCCAAGACAGCAAAGACCACAAAAATAGGAGATCTACACTTGTATAGCTCTTCGCTCGAAGTTTGTGAGAGAGTTATTTAAATTTCTTTGTAGCGAGAACCAAAAGTGTAATTTTCTCAAGTTTTACAAATGGAAGCACCTTCGACCCAAACACGATGGCGACCACGATGGGAGCCAATGGTCTCGAGCCCGAGATCGTTGTGTCGCAGCCTTGCGGCGATCAAGCCGACCTCATGGTCGATGGGTGGATTACTTCTTCGATCAAGCCAAGTTGAAGAATATCTCTCCTCTTCCTCATCGAAGTCCTCCTCACCCCGCAAGCATCGGAGGATATCATCTCCTAAGAGGAGGTTCGTTACATTTGTGATGCTTAGCGATTCTCGTTAAACTGCGGCGGGCGATTTCCCCTCTCAACAACACCGGTGGATCTCAAAGCGGGAGCTCTGCTCAAGTTGACTCCTTCGTAAGAAGGAGTCATTCAACAAGATTCAACCGCCTCGACGAAGAGGGCTCGTCGAGACAACGTCAAAGATGGCCCGACAACTTGCAAAGGCCATGGAATCACCGTGACGGAGTTCATTACAATCTGAACTTCGTGTGATCGAAGCGTCAGCAAGTTACAACGCCTCAACTTCAATCCGCCAACACTCCTCCCAAGGAAGAATGGGTTCTCGTCAAAAGGACCCGATTGACAAGGAAGGAGCGCGCCCAAAAGCGTCGTGCACGCGTCGCTCGTGCACGTGCCGTTGTTCGCAAGGCGCAGGAGTCGAAATCATCCAAGGAATGGACCCAAAATCACAAAATTTGGGTCCCGAAGTCGACATCAAAATCGGCTCAAGAGTCTGCATCGCCATCAGTCTTCGGTAGAGCGGCTTCGGCCTTTCAGCGCTGAGCGGCCTAAGCTGCCTGCGCCAACAGCGGCGGTGTAAAGCTGTCTCAGCGCGGCGAGCGGTCTGGCCCATGCTTGGCGAAGCGATCTTCCATGCCTTATTAAAAATTGACTTTTCCTTTCTTCCACTTCTCGGTGAGGTATCAACCATTAAGTCACGGAAATCCATCAGCGAGAAGCCTTTAACCGGTGTTTAGTCACCTTGGTCCACCATCGAGAACTAAAGCCAAAACACCGGTAATGGAATATTTGGGTCACCGATTCATAAACAACGACAGGTTGGGGGCGTACCCAAATTCCAAATGATGTTGAAATGTGCGAGCCATCGGCATACCAAACTAAAAGAGTTCCGTTCGTCTCATTTGAGTATCCCTAAGGGGTCCGTGAGTCCGTTGATAAAGACAAAGCGAAGCGTGTGATTAGCAAAGTCACTAAAAGCGATCAAGCGCTTATTATTCATGCGAAGCAACTTCCAATAGTCGATGCCCCAAAGACTTGTCCTCTAGTCAAGAACCAAGTTACATCAGGGGGTGGAAATGTTATTTGCAATAACCCACACCAACTACATCATCGGTGGGGTGGCAACACGAAGAGGGCGATCGGCGAAATAGATTGTTCTTGCTCATGTGCAAAATTGATTAAGGCGTTGTTATCGGGATGTGCACGTTAGAATCGAGCAGCTCACCCACAAAGCTTCGATATTGAGCGGCTTTCCCAGCGACAACGCGGAAGATCAAAGCCACGATCAAGGCGACATCGAAGAAGAAAAGATCATCCATCAATTTGATGAGTTTCGAAGTGACTATCAACATGGTGAACAAAGGGAAAGGACCGTGACGGATCACGGATCGACTTCACTCACGGAGGAAAGGTTGGGTCTCATTTCTCGAGAGAATGTCTCCGTTACAATTGCGAGCTACCGCGCGCCGACTATAGAAGGATGCATGAGGAGAGTCATCGATGCGAAGCTTAGACATCAATTCGGCGATAGCTTAGATGACACAATGTCAAGTGTTGGTACGTCAGAAGCTTTGCAATTACTCCGATGTCACGGCTCAAATGTTACAAGAAGACTTAGCCAAGCAAAAGAAGAGCTTAAGGCGAAATGAGAGCGAGAGATGGAGCTAGCCATGCAACGAGATGAGGGAGTTGCAAACCCATCTGGTTGCACAACACGGATCGATCAACACCGAATCCAGTCAACAAGGTGGAGTTACCCACCATAATGCCCATAACGTCGAAGACAGTGATTCGGAGATAGATGAACACAATTACCGATCAACCTCCAAAGAAAGGCGCATCACGGTGCTCAAGGTGGAAATGGTCCAATTCTTCCTATTGGAAGTAATCCAAAACAAGGGGAGGATGATGGCGAAAAGATGAAAGAGCTTGAAGATAAAATCAATTCTTTGATGTCCGCACAGGAAGTCAAAAGGACTGGTATCCCGTGTCCATATCCGAGAGAGTGGGATTCAATCCTTACCACCAAATTCAGTTTGATTAATTTCACACCTTTTGACGGGAGAGGTTCGCCTACACAGCACTTGATCTATTTCAAGTCTCATTTGGGGGTGATCTCGGGAAATGAGCCTTTGATGATTCGGTCATTCGTTGGTACCCTTTGGGGCTGCCTTCGATTGGTATCGAAGACTCAAAGCTGGGAGCATTAACTGTTGGAATGATATGGAAAGCTTGTTCCTCAGCAACTTCTTCGATGACGACACGAAGTCTCGATTGGAACCCTCTTGGATGAAAAGCGTAAGAATGGGAGACAATTGACACTTTCGCCGCCTCGCAATAAGGCCATAAGCGCAAAGATCAATCAGAAATTCATATTGCGAGGCGTGCCACAATAATCTCTCCATTGATCTGTTGGAAGTCATGGGTCGCCCCACCAACTACATGGAAAGATCTGAAAATACGAGGAGAACAAGCGAGCGTTTCCTCAAAAGAAAGAAAGAAGCGAAAAGATGGTGACCCCTCAGTAAATTTTCCTCTCGTAATAGAGGAAAGGCATCTCAGGATCGCTGTTAGTCAAATGTCGCAACAACGCATCAGCCAAAAGCTTCTAAATCAATTCCACAGACATACTCTTTCAAAGGCGAAGAGGTTCAATCATCTTCAAACACCTCCTTGATAACAACAAAATCAAATTGCCTCGATTATAAATCGAGGAGGTCGACAAGACTTCGGACCCTAAATACCGTGGCGCACTACAGAGGATCCTCCATCCTACTAGGATTGCTTAGCTCTCAAGGCCATCATCCAAGCCATGGTCGGCTTCGGCCTTAACTAAATAAGCCGAATGAGAATTTCCTCCGATGAGTATAAGAGGTTAAACTGCTCCTTCTTCTTACATCCTCCGATGAGTATAAGAGGTTAAACTGCTCCTTCTTCTTACATCCTCCGATGAGTATAAGAGGTTAAACTGCTCCTTCTTCTTACATCCTCCGATGAGTATAAGAGGTTAAACTGCTCCTTCTTCTTACATCCTCCGATGAGTATAAGAGGTTAAACTGCTCCTTCTTCTTACATCCTCCGATGAGTATAAGAGGTTAAACTGCTCCTTCTTCTTACATCCTCCGATGAGTACAAGAGGTTAAACTGCTCCTCCTTCTTACTCCAATAGGAATATGAGTATAAACTATTCTAAATGAATGCAGCCTAGTTTTGTAAAGAAAGCTGGGGGTGGATAATCCATGAACGAGAGGTCCACTTCGGGTTGGCGATCAAACCTTCCTACGCTAGGATTGTCTCAAAATTCCTATCTGGTCAAACCTTCCTACGCTAGGACCATGATCAAAATCTCCTCTCGATTCCTTCCATGAACGAGAGGTCTACTTCCGTGATTGAGCGATCAAACCTTCCTACGCTAGGATTGTCTCAAAATTCCTATCGTGGTCAAACCTTCCTACGCTAGGACCATGATCAAAATCTCCTCTCGATTCCTTCAATGAACGAGGTCTACTCTGCATTGAGCGATCAAACCTTCCTACGCTAGGATTGTCTCAAAATTCCTATCTGGTCAAACCTTCCTACGCTAGGACCATGATCAAAATCTCCTCTCGATTCCTTCCATGAACGAGAGGTCTACTTTCGTGATTGTGTAATCAAACCTTCCGACGCTAGGATTGTCTCAAAATTCCTATCTGGTCAAACCTTCCTACAGTTTAGACCATGATCAAAATCCTCTCGATTCCTTTTATGAATGAGAGGTCTACTCCAATACCAGGTTCGCTGCCCCAAGAGAAGACACAACGGGTTCGCTACCCCAAGAGAAGACACAACGGGTTCGCTACCCCAAGAGAAGACACAACGGGTTCGTTTTAGCCCCAAGAAGACACAATTCCAAACCGCCTCGCAACTCGAGGCTCAAGGCGGTATATTCAAAACAAATCGGTTCCATATTCCATATAGAAGCTTTCCTGGAAATCTGATGTTCAAAACCGTGACGACGCTTTTCTCCCAATGATTCTCAAGGCATTTCAATCACAACCCAAATGATGACTTTCAAGATGAAGATGATTAGTCCAAAATCGACTTCGACATTTCAACCAATTCAAATACAAATGCAATGCTTATTGAACTCGTAACATGGTCACGACGCCGCACCCGTGGTTTGAGAACTGAAGTAAAACATGGGCCTCTTCTACAAAGTTCAACGTTGAGCGAAGCAAAGCATCTTATCAAAGTATTCCGCACTTCGATAAAATACGAGGAGTCCGAAAACTTTGGAGAATATCTGTAGGCATCAAAATTGCTGAAGAATCTCAAATATGACTAAATTATGAGAAGATTGAAGGACAAGCGTCGTCAAAATCTCAAGAAGTCAACACATGGGAAGATTGTATCTCGCCACGCGAGACACTTGTTTGTGCCTCGCCATGAACCAGATTGTTTGTGTCTCACCGTTAGCAGACACTTGTGTAAGCCTCGCCACTAGCGAGACACATTGATGTGTCTCGCTACTAGCGAACACTTGTTTGTGCCTCGCCCGCGGCGAGACACCTTGATGTGTCTCGCTATAGCGCAGGTGACTATTTATGTTCGCCAAAGGCGACACCCGTAATATTGGAAATGAGCTCTTGAAGGGTCTAAATCAATGCTGGTGGGGCCCAATTGACTTTATCAGCGCAAAGGCGTTCAGCTACTTCAATGGACGGTTATATGAAAATACCACTAGGCGTGATTTTAGGAGCATTTAATCGTGCCTAAAAGCGAGGAAACCGTTACAACGTTGGAGATCCGACCTTTGCCCGCTAGTTAGCGAGGCTGACCTACGATGCCTCGCCCGATGGCGAGGCGGCAAGCAAGGCGGCTTTCGGTACGCTCTAGCGCAAATGTGGAGCACTTATGACACTTGTGTTTCTTGAGACGCATCCCAAAGGCTATAAATACCCTCCTCGTCCACTTGGGCGAAGTGCGACCATCGAAGGGCAATCGAGATCCAAGCTTAGGAGTTCAAGAACACGATCCACACGGAGATTCCTCGAGTTTAAACTTTGACTTATTCTTGAGAAGAGTAGATATCTTACTTTGCTAAGATATTTGCTGAAGTTCTTGTTTCCTTTGCGAAGCATCAACTAAACCGTCGATTGGCGATCGCTGCTTTCGGTGGTCCGCAGTTACAGTCCCGACGCAGGCAAAGACCACAAAGCGAGGAGATCTACACTTGTAGCGTCTTCGTTCGAGTTTGTGAGAGAGTTATTTAAATTTCTTTGTAGCGAGAACCAAAAGTGTAATTTTCTCAAGTTTTACAAATGGAAGCAACTTTCGACCCAAACAGCCGAGTTAAGCAATCGACTCACTTTCTTTACTCAAACCAACAAGCCATGCTGAGCGACTACTTTCATGGACGACTCGAATAGCGGTACTAGTCGACCCTCCGGTCGGCTACCTTTATGGACGACGCGAATGGCTGTGTTAGTCGATCCCTTATACGCTCGACATCACCCCCCACTCGGTTATCTTACGCCCTCAACCCAAGTGACGGTTGCATGGAGTTTGGTCCCGATAACACGTCAATATCGCATTAAATGCATGATCAGTGCCTTAAATTCTCCATCTCTCACAGTAATTAAGACACCTTGAAACATTCTAGCGGCAGGCATCACCAATCCTCCTCCATTAATGAATCCATTAATGACGAGGGAACAGCGCTAACTCTTGAGCCAATTCGCACCCAACACCTGTAATGGCAATCCGACGCAGCCGCCTACACATATCCATCAACAAGACATTTGTCCAATCATCGATCGACACGTGGAAGTAGGGCTGACTCAATTTTCAGTTTCTTACCAAGCAAAGAGACAAAAATGCCCCCCTACTCTCCATATAAATAGAGAACTGTACAATAAAATAGGTAAGTAATCTAACTGAAAGGGTTTCTTCTCGGTTATCAGCTTTATCTTTGTTTTGATTAAGCACCCTTACTGACTTAACCATCGGAGGGATCACCGGAGATCCCAACTTTGTCCTTCCACAGGTCCTTTTCTGGTGCAGGCGAACTTCTTCCTCTACAAAACAACCGGGCATTAAAAGAGAGAGCGGACTCCACTTGTACAAAAATTTAATCCAACAGTGATTATTGACTATGTGATCTCCAACATCAACAAGTGCACAATTGATAATTTTCAGAAACTAGTTTTTCAACCATCGATTTATTACCGGGAACCATCGATGGGGCATCAGTGGACCATCGATGGTCGGGATTGCCCATCGATGGTAACGACAAGTGTTTGGAAATTTCAAGAGTTAATCACAATCATTCGTTGATCCCTTTCATCTCCAACTTCTACTATGATTTCAATATCTCTTTTCTTATTTATCAATGACTGTATAAGATAGTAAAAGAATATATTTTGGAGAGGTTCTATGCTATGAGAAAAGAGAGAGTTTTTTGAGAGATTTTATTATAGGGTTTGTGAAGAAGATTTAATTTATGATTTGAACCCCAGGAGCCTCATCAAACTCTTTCTCGTCGTGCTCAGCATCTTTGGATCGTATCAAGAAGGAAAGTTGCCCTTGGATTCAACATCACCACCATTTCTTCATCAAGCTTCGTTTTAATCTTTTGAAGAACGGTTTGCTTAGAAAAAAGGGTTGTAAAATCTTTTGAATTTCTGCTTAAACTATTTTGATAGTTTGTGTTTCATCTTATTTTTACGGCGTACTCAAGCCGGTGATAATTGAGGGTTAGGACTAGATAGGGCTAGGTGTTACTCATCAATAAGGAGTTAGGTTAAACGATTGGTTTCGGGTAGATTTCAGTGTGTGGTCATTGTAAGCCTACTGAATCGGGTTGTGATTCAGGTGAACTCTGGTCATAGTGAGGAAGCCCGTTCGTGAGAAGGAAGAGTACATGTAGGATTGTTATCCGAACCACTATAAAAATCTCGCGTATTCTTTGGTTAGTTTTTTGTTGGGTTGTTCGCTTTTATTTTTCCATATTTTCGTTGCATATTCTGTGCTTTTAGTGAAAAACTGTTGCAAATCTATTCACTCCCCTCTAGGCTTGCATCTCAGATCCATCATCTGTTACTTTTAAGTTCAGTTTTTTTCTTTTTTTTTTTTTAAAGAAAATCCTTCTAAGTTGAGTTATCTATCATTTATTCGAATAGCTGCAATCAAACATCGTTTGATACTCAACTCAACTATTTTCATTATTGAGAAGTTATAATGTGTATGATAATTAGGTTATTAAATTCTTTTTGACGATTCCCATGTTCTTATAAAGGTCGCACCATTTTTTTCTTGGGTTATTTGCATATACCACTTAAATCATGGGTATTTATAAAAATACCCTTCAAATCTTAGTATTTGCAAAGTTACCCCTCAAATCATTAACTTTAAGAAAAGATACCCTTAAAATCAACAAATCATCAACTTGGTACTAAAATTTTGACTATTTGGTTGATAATTTTTATATTACGATTATAAATTAGCTTATCGAGTTGATGATTAATGACTTTGAGGGAATTTTTTTCCAAAATTGATGATTTGAGGGATAGTTTGCATAAATTGAGATTTAGAGGGTATTTTTATAAATACCCATGATTTAAGTGGTATATACACAAATAAACCTTTTTCCTTTAACATAAAGGTAGTCCAAATTGCAACGCTTGCATTAAGGGTGTGTTTGGTTAGAGAGTGTTGGAATTACAAATGTAGTTGCAATATCATTGATGTGTTTGGATTGAATGTAGTTGAAATACGGTAAAGATCCTCTACATCTTTGATTGTATAGAATCTCGAGACTCACCAATCAAATCTACATCAATTATCTAAATAATATAAAAATACATTTAATTATGGGACCTACCGAGATAAGCCAATAGTATTAGCCCACCTAACTAATTATAGGAATTCTCTCTTGTTATTTCCTTAGAATTACCAAGTCTAATGAACTCTTGAGTCAACCGTGTCATGATTAGCTGACCAAGTCCTATAAATCTGAAAGCTGACGGGTGTGAGCATCACGACCTCTCTGGCAGCCCACGATGAGACTAAAGCGCCTTCAAGCCGAATCCCTAGAAGAAACTAAGTCCGAGATGAAATGCTTCTTCTACTCGGGCCCTTGCTAATGAATATCTCAAATGACGAGACAACATATCCTCAATAAAATGCATGTGCAACTAAACAAAATTTAGTTGGATTTTATCGTTCATGCAAATACACTTTAATATTCCTTGCAAACAAATAAAATTTCAAGTATGGATTTTTCTAGATCCATAACATGCATCAAAATGCAATCCACAAACTAAATGGCCCCTATGTTGCTCCAACTACATTTATGATTGTTTGGTTGATGCGCTGCAACACTTAAATGTTGTTGCAACACTCAAATCATACTATACTCTCTATAAAAGTGTAAGTTTGGGGAAAACTTTCCCTGGACAATACTATCCTTAACACTTTTGGATATTACATTTAATCCAAATCTATCATCAACTTCAAATATCCTAATGTTATGGTCATAACCACTAACCGGTGATTAAGGAGAAAAAGCGAGACAACGTCACGGATAAGCGCAATGTCAAAAGCGGACTTCGAGCCTCAGCGCCCGACCACAAAGGCGGCGGCGCTTACGACCCGCCATGGTCCAATGGATGACTATCATCATGGCCAGGCGAGGCGAAATCGACGCGTCGGCAACTCTCAGCGGACGGCGAAGGCGGTGGCGGTCGTCCGCCCGTGAATGCTTGCCGAGGCCATTTCCGTCGCTTCGTCCCATCGGACGGCGTGGAGGCAACCAGCTATCACCTTCCAGGCCGCTTCGCTGCTTTCGGACGGCGAAAAGCGGTGCTAGTCGTCCTCCCAACCCGTCACCCATTATAGCCCGTCCTACCAATTGTCGGCCTTTCCCAGCGATCGCGAGCGAATTTAGACCCTCTTATCGACCACCGTCCTCGGGGCGACAGCGGCCACAGTGCGTCCCTTCGATTGATTACCTCGAAGGCGTCGAGAGGCGAGCGAGTCGGCCACCCGACCTCAGCTCCCACCAACCTCATCTTGCGGCTTCCTCCACTCAAGCGGCGGTTATCACGATTTTCGAGCCTATCGGCGCTCGCATTAAATCGCGGTGGCGGCCTTAACTCCCCATCTCTCCGCGGTATTTAAGGCACCTCGGACCCATGCGGCTACATGCGCGTCAATCCCATCCCATTAATGGCGAATAGACCACACTAACCCTCAAATTACCGCAATTCAACACTGTAAAAGCCGGCCCCATAGCGGACAAATAGAATGCTCGGCCAACCACGGGCTCACCTGCGTGGAGAAGAGGTGACTCATCGATGGTTCCCTAACCGATGGAAAGACGAGTACCCCTCAACCCTAGGTATAAAGAACAGCGGAGGCGAACCAAGTAAGCAATCTTTTACGAGTGAATTCTGCTCCATTAGATTATCTCCCACTCTACTAACTTGGCCGTCGGAGGAACCAGGAGATCCCAACTCCGCCTCTTCCACAGGTCCCTCTTTTCTTTGTAGTGAGTCCCTTGATCCAGTGGCGTATTTGGCTTTAGGAGAGAAGCGGACTCGGCTCTCTTAAAAGCTAAACTCACTTGAGGTTAGTGGCTGTGATTATATACATCAACGGTTTGGCCCACCGTGGGGCCTCCTTTCTTTTCTTGCGGTTATGTCCAGTGGCGATGATCTTTAGGTTGGGGAACCTACATGGGCTATGTCACTCAAACCCAACTCCGAGAATCCATCGAAGATCACCCAAGCCATGCAAACAACCATGCAAACCCGGCTCAAAGCTTTGCGGATGACCTCTTCTTCCTCGCTTCACAAAGACAAGAAGCCATCAAGAATAACGGCGGACCGCCCTCCGCCACCGCCACTCCATCGCTCGAGGCGATTGCCGCTTCGCTCCGAGGGCGGATCCCGCCCCAGACCTCACATTGACAAGTCGCGGAGGAATCGCTGGAGCGTGCCGCCTCACCTCGCAGACAGCCGAATGTATGCCACATAGGCGCCTTGCCTTTGACCTCACCGATGAAAGCCCTTCTCCCAACCAAGGGCCACAGTACCAAGACCTCATGTCAGGCCCCGCACCATTCCTAACCGCCCACACAGATAAAGGACTACAATCAAGTGTACCAGCCAAGGCCGACGCTTATCGGAGGGAACACCCCTTCACCGACTCCATCATGAGAGCACCGCCGAGAAGTTCAAGATGCCGACGATGGACAAGTACGGGCGATATAGACCCTACCAACATGTGCGGGACTACCACAACAACATGATCATGATGCCCAAGCGACTATCCGTTTCGCCGCTCCGGCCACCTTGACAGGAGCCAAGCTTTGGTGGAATTTATTGGAGAAGAAATCCATTGGTAGCTTCAAGAACCGAGCCTTCATCCACCATTTCTTGGCCAGCGCCAAGCCCAAACTACCCTCGGTGTGCTCATCGGACCAAGCAAAGCCGAGCCTCAGACCCTACATCAAAAGATTCGGGCGAAGAGATTAGAAGTCGGACCAAGACAAAAAGCCTGGCAGCTCAAAGGGTCAAGGCCCACTTGTCTAAAGCCCTCAACAAGAAGCCCATCAGAGTTACGAGCACTTGATGTCCAAAGCCCACGCTTACATGAACATGGAAGAAGCGAAGCATACAAGATCGCCACAAATGCCGAAGTCCAGCAAGGCGACCACGCCATCTTGGCTTCTCTCACCAGACAAAGGCTTGCCTCATCATCCTCCTCGGCCAGACCACCTATGCTCCGGAGTCTTCCTGGGCTAGGTCGGCCTGCACTTCTAAAAGAAGAGCCTGTGCACATCCCAAGGAATCCTCCTCCCAAGAACAACCGCAGCTGTCGATCGATAGGAGGGAGGGCAGAGCAGATCCCCTCCAAGTGTTCATGCAGCCCTCAACACCTCCCTTTTCTCGGGCTCGACAAGGCCTGCAGGAGGGGCTCCTCCACAAGCCCCCACCACGGATGAGGACAGACCCAAGCAAGAGAGATCCACAAGCATTCCCGGGCTGAGCACATACCGAGATCACGGCCACGACACGAGACCGCCAGTTCTCTAGAAAGACATTGAAGACCTCATTGAGAGAGTTTCTTGAAGAACCCGATCTATCGGGAGCAAAGACCCCAAGAGGGACTCACCACCGCACTCGCCTGATCTCCCCCGCCTCGACCTAGCTTGGAGCTGCAGTGCTCTGACAAGGAGAGTCTGGGGTAATCAATACCATCGTGGAGGTCCTACCTTGGGAGGAGAATCCAATACCAAAAGAGGTATGCCAAGCATGCTTTACGGGTGAACAAAATTACAGCTAAGGTCATATCCGCTCTTCACCGAGGCCGACTTGGATGGCGTCGAGGCGCCTCATGGCGACCCCATCGTCATATCGGCCCGATATCGGCTTTAAGGTGAAGAGGATCATGATCGACACCGAGCTCACGACATATTGTTTTTGGACGCTGCTTCAACCGATGGGTATTGACAGTCCAAACTCAGCCGCCTCGGTCCCCCGATTAGTTTCATCGACATTCTCGCCTTTTAAGGACATCACCCTTCCCCGACTGTTGGGCAACCCGTGCCAATCGACCATGGGCGTCAATTTGTAGTAATGGACATCAAGTCGGCATAATGTCATCTGGGCGAGCGTCTCTCCACCACTTGCGAGCCATCCGTCCACCTATCATCATATGATCAAATTCCCGACATCGAGAGGGTGGGGATAGTCCCAGCACTGAAGGAAGCCCGAAGCCATCCTCTCCACCAAGGGAAAAGGAGTCGCGACCGCTCGCCCATCGAGAAGCGGCCCTCCGGCTTGAAGAGAAGGAGCGAGAGGACGACTCAGCTTGAGGACCTCCATGAGATCCCCATCACCACAAGAGGCGAGAGGACGCCAGGATAGGGTCCAACCTCTCGAACCATTACGAGGTGCGATAATTGCTTTTCTTTATCTAATCTTGATGTGTTTGCTTGGAGTCGAAGACATGCGGGCATTTCACGGCGTCATTTGCCACGGAAGCCTCCGACCGGACCGCCAGTTTGCCGCGTAAGAAGAGGCACCGGGCCCGCGCCAAAAACGGCAGTGAAGAGGTCGAAGGCCTCGAGCCGACTTCATTTGGGAGGTCCAATATCCCGAATGGTTGTCCAACGTCGTCCTAGTGAAGAAATCTAGCGGCAAGGAGGGACGTGGCGCCGACTTCACCGACCTCAACAAAGCATGCCCTAAGGACAGCTACCCCTTCCCCGCATCGATCGCTAGTCGACGAAAGTGGACATCAATTGTCGAGTTTTTGGACGCTTTCTCGTGTTACAACCAGATCCGCATGGCGGAGCATGATCAAGAGAAAACGCTTTTGTCAACCAACGGCACCTTTTGCTACAAAGTAATGCCCTTTGGTCTCAAGAACGGGAGCTACCTATCGAGGTCTGGTCAACAAGATCTTCAAGCCCCACCGGCCACAATGTGGAAGCCTATGTGGATCTACATCTTGGTGAAGTCGACTCAGGCCCACACGACTTGAAGAAACCTTCGCCACCCTCCCGGCCATCGCATGAAGCTCAACCCGACCAAATGTGCTTTTGGGGTACAATCGGAAAATTTCGATTTATGATCACCCGAGGGGAATCGAAATTAACCCGAGAAGATAGAAGCTATTGAGCGACTCCCGAGCAGCGCACCATGAAGGATATCCGAAGCTCAACGGAAGATAGCCGCCTAGGGCGCTCTCTCCAAGTCTACCGAGAAGCCTTCCTTTCTTCAAGATACTCGGAGGGGCCAAAGATTCCAAGAAGAAGTCGAGTGGGACCGAGGAGTGCCGCCGCCTTCAGAGCTCAAAGTCTATCGAGCACCAAGCCGCTCTTGAGCCAACCCACCGAAGGGGAAACCCTATACCAGATTTGGCCGCTTCGCCAAGTTGGAGCTCGGCGCGCCGTCGGAGGAAGACCACATCGAAGCGGTCTATTATGTCGCCTCGGATCTTAAGAGCGGGGAACTCAACTACCCCGGTCGAGAAAGCATCCTTAGCCCTCATCACCACTGCCTCAGACTTCGCTCCTACTTTCAAGCACACCCTATCGTTGCATCTGGACAGCCTCCCATGAAGAAATCCTCGGGAGCCCCACAACACTGAGAATGGTCGCATGGTCGATCGAACTTCGATGAATATGGCGTGCGATTCGAGCCAGGACCACCATAAAGGCACAAGCATTGGTGACTTCCTCATAGAATCCACTCGCCAGATGGCGAATCAGATGACCTCGGCCGTCTCAAGCTAAACCCCCTGGTAAACGGCAACACGACACCTCCCCATGTTCCGAAGCTCGAGACGGCTCCCCAAGTCGCCTCTGGTGGGAATTGAAAGTGGATGGATCCTCAAATGAAATAGGAGCGGGGCGGCATCGTCTTGCGTAGCCGAAGGGCGATCCCCGGCGGTCCATAGCCTTCAAGTTCCCGCCTCGAACAATGAGGCGAATCTGAAGCCCTCATCACGGGCCATGGTCGCCCGGCCAAGGCCGAGTCATTGTGTTGCCGACTTCGCCTGGTCGTCCACCAAGTTAACGGCAAATACGCCACCAAGGATAAGAGGATGGCTCGGTGCACGAAGATTGTCAGGATTCATTATTCCCGCTTCTCACTTCAAAATTGTCCAAGTCCTCGGCCAAGAACGCCCGCGGGACGCTTTGTCGGCTCAGATCAACCAGTTCCTTGAGTAGCTCCGCACCCATCCTCGCCGATACACTCCGCATCCCGGCATCCACGGGGCCGCCTCGGGCGTCATGCAAGCAGATGCTCCACGAATCTGTTGGATAGACCCTATCATCCGGTTCTTGGTGGCGGCTCTTTACCCACCGACGCTTGAAGCAAAGAGTTTGCAAAGAGCCTCCGCCGCTACTCATGATTGACTTACCGGACGCCCTATCTAGTCGGCCGAGTGGGGCCCATTCTTCGGTTTCAATCAATCAAGCTGATTATGTTTTGAAGGAAATCCATGAAGGCACCTGCGGCAACCATCCAGGGGCGAGAACTCTCGCCCAGAAGATCATACGCCAGGGATACTATTGGCCGACCATTGTGGTCGACTCCCGGCGGCTCGTCTCCAAGTGCAAGAAGTGTCAACTCTTTATGAGATTCCCGAGCCAAGCAGAGCTCACTTCTATCTTCAGCCCCTTCCTTTCCAATGGGGATCGTACATACTTGGCCGCTCCCCTTTCGGCGCAAGTTCCCCGATAGTAGTCGCCATCGACTACTTCACCAAATGGATCGTTTCAGCCTTTGGCTAAGATCAAGAGAGCAACATCACCGGCTTTGCTTGGAAGTCAATCGTATGTCGGTTCGTCCCCGCCATTCATCACCGCACAACCAGACTTCGGCCCAGAGCCGGATTCCAAGATTTTTGTGAAGAATGGGGATCAAGCTCAAGTTCGCCGGTAGCCCACCCTAAGTGCAATGGCAAGGAGGCCGCTAATAAATGCATCCTCCAAGCTCGAAGAAGAAGGTCGACTGGGCAATGGACAATTGGGTCGAAGAACTACCGAGCATCTCGTGGTCATACAGATCGATCCACAAGAGTTCAACCGAGAAACCCCGTTCATGCTAACCCACGAGCAGCAGGCAGAACCCTGGAGGTCGGCATGCCCACCATCCGACTCCAACTTTTCGGCGAGGAGGTGAATTCGATGAACTTCGGGACAGTGGACTGGTGGATGAGATCCGCACAGCTCACTTGAACAAGTCACAATCAAGAACGGATCGCCCGATACTACAATAAAGCAGAGTCCCACCGAGAAGGTTCCAAGTCGGCACCTAGTGCCGAGGAAGGCTGCCTCGACAAGGACACTAGGCGTGGCAAGTTGGCCCAATTGGGAGGGGCCCTACACCGTCCTTGAAGAACCACTGAACATACCGACGAAGCCCCATGGGAGAATCCCGCAACACCCTCGAACATAGAGCACCTCGGGAAGTTTTTCAATAATTTAATGTTGTAAATTCAGTTCCTTCCCTCCCAATACAATTTAGTATTCTGCCTCTAATTATTGTTGTTTGTCATAAATTATGCAAGAACGTCAAAATTACCGTCACCAATCCAACGCCGATCAACCCCTCAAGACGTAGGTACCGACCGCTACTTAATTAGGAAACCCGACCACGTTGGTGAAGTCGGGGCAATTTTCTAGGGATCGGTCGAGCTGATCACGTCAGCTAAGTAGAGTCAAGAAACCCTTCTCGCTAAACCGAAATAAGAAACTCTTCTCGCAGCCGAAGTCAAGGAACTCTTCGCTTGTAATGACGGTGATCTTACCCATTCCACTAAGGAACGAGCCCTATTCGCCAAATAAAATCGGATTATCCTTCCTCGATAGGCCGAAATGAGGCCACCTCCGCCACCAACCCGAGAGGAAGCCACGGTGCCAAGTAAGACCTAGGCACCACGTAAGTCCTAGGCACCCGACCTACGCCGCCGCCCTCCACGGAGTCGCCGCTCCCACGGAGCCGGCCAGCTTGCTTTGCCTCAAAATGTAGATCGCCCCGCCGAAAAGACCTAGGCACCACGTAGTCCTAGGCACCGACGACAGCGGTCGTCTCCACGGAGTCGCCGCTCCCACGGAGCCGGCCAGCTTGCTCTTTGCCTCAAAATGTAGATCGGCTTTGCCAAGTAAGACCTAGGCACCACGTAAGTCCTAGGCACCCGACCTACGCTTGCCGTCTCCTCCACGGAGTCGCCGCTCCCACGGAGCCGGCCAGCTTGCTCTTTGCCTCAAAATGTAGATCGCCCCGCCGAAAAGACCTAGGCACCACGTAGTCCTAGGCACCCACCTACGTCATCCTCCACGGAGTCGCCGCTCCCCACGGGAGCCGGCCAGCTTGCTCTTTGCCTCAAAGCGGAGATCGGCCTGTAGAAAAGACTGGGCACCACGTAAGTCCTAGGCACCCGACCTACGCGTCGTCCTCCACGGAGTCGCCGCTCCCACGGAGCCGGCCAGCTTGCTCTTTGCCTCAAAATGTAGATCGCCCCGCCGAAAAGACCTAGGCACCACGTAGTCCTAGGCACCCGACCTACGCGTCGTCCTCCACGGAGTCGCCGCTCCCACGGAGCCGGCCAGCTTGCTCTTTGCCTCAAAGCGGAGATCGGCCTGTAGAAAAGACTGGGTGCCACGTAAGTCCTAGGCACCCGACTTCTACGGCCGTCCTCCACGGAGTCGCCGCTCCCACGGAGCCGGCCAGCTTGCTCTTTGCCTTAAAATGTAGATCGCCCCGCCGAAAAGACCTAGGCACCACGTAAGTCCTAGGCACCCGACCTACGCCGCCGCCCTCCACGGAGTCGCCGCTCCCACGGAGCCGGCCAGCTTGCTCTTTGCCTTAAAATGTAGATCGCCCCGCCGAAAAGACCTGGGCACCACGTAAGTCCTAGGTGCACTGACCTACGGCTGCCCGGGAGTCGCCTCCCTGTAACCGACTCAGGTGGCTCCACACCCGAATGAAGATCGCCTTACCAAAAGAATCACAAACGAAGATCCGGGCATAAGGCGGGTTTTAATGCCGGGATCATGGGCCGAGGGCGAATCCAAATGCCCCAAAGGTGCAAACGGACCGGGATGACCGTTCCACAGGGCCGACCCATTTTTGATCTACTTATTATGTTCATTGTAAGCCCCACAGGGGCCAATTCGTCTTCGACCTACTTATTATGTCCATTGTAAGCCCCACAGGGGCCGACTCGTCTTCGACCTACTTATTATGTTCATTGTAAGCCCCACAGGGGCCAACTCGTCTTCGACCTACTTATTATGTTCATCAAGTTCCCACGTACCGCAATCTTTCCATCCGCTTATTATGTTCATTGTAAGCCCCACAGGGGCCGACTCGTTTTCGATCTACTTACAATATTCATAGTCCCACCTACGTACGCCTGATTTCGATTGTTTTTAGCCCATTGCGAAGCTTCATTGTGGCCACCGACATACCGAAGTCAACAATGTTCGTTGTAAGTCCTCTAGAAGCCGCCCTAATTTCCAATTAACAGGCCATCACAAAAAAGAGGAAAGAAGAGCCAAGAATGAGTCGAATAGACGGCCACCATCGCTAAAATGCGACCTTTCATTGATATTCCAAGCAAAAATTTACAATGGTCAAAAAAAAAAAAACACAAGTCCAAACAGACGTTCCAGTCGCTACTCTTCAACTTCCTTTTTCTTCCTTCCGTCGTCCCCTCTGCTCGCCTCGGCGCTCATGCCGGTGCTCCCCTGAGAAAGGAGGCGCCGCAATAGTTGCAAAAGTTAATGAAAGGGCGCCATGGGTGCAAACGTTGATCCCGTGGTTTCATATCAGCACAATAGCCCGAAACCTATGGTTTCATATCAGCACAATAGCCCGGAACCCACGGATGCAAACAAGGCCGCTCTTCCTCGGAGAAACACTCGGCGCTCCAACTATTCCTCATTAAAACGAGCACAGGGACGACGAGGGAACGCACCCCTATCACCGTACGTAAAGGGATTTCTCCACGATGATCGAAACTCACCTACTTCCCAATTTGAGACCTTAAAAATAACGAGTAGAGACAAAATCAATCGCCAATCTAACGAGAACACGAAAAGTAATTGTCTCCCCCCCTACTTATAACAGAACCCATAAATGCTAAGCCCCCTCGTGATCAACAGAGGAAATTAATAACGTGGAACTCGAGGCATCACCTCGGGAAAGCGGATGCCTTCTCCCCACTCACCACTCCGTATTTATATGGTGGGACCCACTGACGCCACACCTTTGGCATCAACGGAGAAGATTGAACTCCCCACTGGCGGCCGGAGACTAAAAGCAACCCTACCTATTCCCGAGGGCCCCACTCGCACCCGTGGCGCAACGCCAATGGCCGTGGAACTCACGACATCACCACGCCCCATCGATGAAACGTTCAACCCCTCTCGAACCCCCACTCCGAGGTGTGATATTCGTTTCACTTGGACTCATTTCCAACCGACCTGCAGGCAATAACTGTTATGGTCATAACCACTAACCGGTGATTAAGGAGAAAAACGACACCGATACGGATAAACGCTTCAGTCATAACGCAGCTTCGAGCCTCCGCGCCGACCCACAAGGCGGCGGCACTTACCGGCCATGGTCCAATGGATGACTATCATCATGACCGACAGACGCAGGCGAAGCCTACCGCCGCAACTCTCTCTCCCCGGGCGACGACGCTGAAGGCGACGGCCGTCCGGCCTCGAATCGCCGAGGCTATCGCCGCCGTCTCCCATCGGACGGCGTGGAGGCAACCAGCTATCACCTCCGCCGTCAGCCGGACGACGCCGGCGGTGCTAGTCGTCCTCCCAACCCGTCACCCATTATAGCCCCGTCCTACCAATTGTCGGCCTTTCCCAACGATGCGAAGCGAATTTAGACCCTCTTATCAGCCACCCGTCCTCAGGGACGACACGGTGCCGCCCCGTCCCTTCCAGTTGATTACCGAAAGCCCCAGAGGTCGAACGAAGTCGGCCACCCGACCTCGGCCCCACCAACCTCATCTTGCGGCTTCCTCCACTCAAACGACGGTTATACGGTACTCGACTATCAAAGATCGTGGATTAAATGCTACTGGCAGCCCCTTAACTCCCCATCTCTCACGGTATTTAAGGCACCTCGGACCCATGTGCGCCTACAGGCCAATCCCATCCCATTAATGGCGAATAGACCACACTAACCCTCAAATTACCCGCAATTGACACTGTAAAGCCGGCCCCATAGCGGACAAATAGAATGCTCGGCCAACCACGGGCTCACCGTGGAGGAAGAGCTGACTCATCGATGGTTCCTTAACCGATGGAAAGGCGAAAGTACCCCTCAACCCTAGGTATAAATAACAGCGGACGGTGAACCAAGTAAGTAATCTTTTAGGTGAATTCTGCTCCATTAGATTATCTCCCACTCTACTAACTTGACCGTCGGAGGAACCATCGAGATCCCAACTCCGCCTCTTCCACGGGTCCCTTTTTTTGGCATGAGTCCCTTGATCAGTCGGCGTCGGCTGGCTTTAGGAGAGAAGGCGGACTCAGCTCTCTTAAAAGCTAAACTCACTTGAGGTTAGTGGTGTGATTATATACATCAACACCTAATTATCCTAAAATATATTAAATATTTAACTTAATCCTAATGCAACATGAAAATCAAATCTATCCTCAACTTTAATTATCCTAATTATCCTAAAATCAATTAAATATTTAACTTAACCTTAATACCATCCAAATTCCTATATATCTCTATTTAAATTACAAATGAAATCAATTAAACTTCTAAACATTCATCCTGAGTTTTCACGCTCTAAACTATGTAAATTACAAAAAAACACACTCAAAATCCAAAAAATTATATTAAACACCTAAAAATTTGAAATTTACAAAAAAAAACACCCTCAAAGTATCAAAATTACAAAACCACCTCAAAAGTTTAAAATCACAAAAAATATACTGAACTTTCAAAATTAGAAATAACAAACATGAATTCCTAAATTACCTGTAGCCCCTTGAAACATTAAAATTTGCAAAAACACCCTCAAAGTTCAAAATTTTAAAAAAGCACCCTTAAAGTTAAAAATTATGAAAAACACCCTAAAATTTTGAAACTTATACCCATCACAGAAAATTTCAAAATTACCAGCTGCCCCGTAAAAATTTATGGTTTGCAAAAGTTACCCTCAAAATTTCAAGAAAAGCAAAAAACACCCTAAAATTATTAAAACTGAAAACAAAACACCCTAAAATTTTAAAACTTACAACCAACACACATGCAAGACTAGCACCCCCGTGAAAGTTTGAAAATTGTAAAAAAAACACCCTTAAACTTTCAAAAATTAAAAAACCACCTCAAAAGTACAAAATTTTAAAAATACCATGAAATTTTAAAACTTACAGCCAACACACATGTAATCTAGAGAATACCATTCGCCCCTCAAAAATAATTTAAACTTTTGAGGGTGTTTTTAGTAAATTTTAAAACTTTGTGGTGTCTTTTTATAAATTTTATATTGTAGGGGCTGATGGTAATATCTTGATTTTATGTGCATTGGTTGTAAGTTTTAATTATTATAAGAGGAGTTTCGGAAATTTCAGTAAGTTTGTATAACTTGAGAAGAAAACATCTGTAGTTCTAGAAATCATATAAATGGTTTTGAGTGCTATAGTTATATAATTTCTCTCTTTAAGCATTTTTATTAGAGCAGAGAAATTGCTATTCAAGGAAAGTTAATAGCAAAGAAGTTGCTTGAAGCAATGGATGAATCAAGGAGATCGGGGAAGGAATGAAAAATGTTTAAAGCAAAGGGCATGAAAGGACCTAATTGGTGTAGCCATAAAATTCGTAATGATTAATAAATCTTTCTCAATATTTTTATTGTTTTAATCTCATATATATAATGATTTGTTTTATTGTTATGAATTTATTTTATCTTAAGAGAAATCTTATGAAAATAAAAGAAATCTTATGTACATCTTCTTCTTTTTATGTGTTTGTTTTTTCTATCTGATATTCGCTGTATTTTGTTTTTATGTCTGTAGAGCATATAAAGTTATTTCTTTATTTTCTTTTTGTGATGGTCAGATTGCCCTCCATATCTTTATAATCCAATAGTTTTTAAGTTTCTTTTATCCATCTCTTTGAGTGTTAGCTTAAATTAAAATCTCCCATCAGTAGTTATAATATCAAGAAAACATTAACAAAATGTCAAAAATTTCTTCTTAGGGATATCAAGAAAAGATTTTTATTTAAAGAAATTGGGAAATATATATTCTGTATGCGATGGTTTGTTTATGGTTGGATCGAATCCTCAATTAAATTCATGTATTGAGTTACTTTTACCACCTAAATTGCAACTTAATTAGTTGTTTGTGAAAAGATCTTTGTGGCTTCATTCTTTTTCAAACATATATATAATATCATAACTACTATAAAATTGATCAGCGAAAAATCTCATTTATCAATTTGCTCCTTGGTGTCTCTAGACTTTGCTGCAAAAGTCATTTGATCTAGAAAGTGAAAGTCCTAAGAATCAATGATAGATTCACACGTTTAACTTTTAACCAAGTTATGTAATGCCTCTAATCTTGAAGCATAAGTGAAAATGAGATAGATCCTGTACATATGCTATGTGTGTTAAACTTTGATTTTGAGCAAATAATTATTTACTTACAGAATCATTCCTTAACTTGAAGCCTCAAATTATGATAACTATAACGATAATGACTGGACCATATGAGTTCAATATGATTTTCTCCATTATCTAGCAAATACTCTTTCTTAATGGTTTTATAGTAGGAAATAGTGCGCTTTATTAATTTCTGTACAAAGGAGCATATTCCCATCCTTGATAGTAGACAAACCAAATATAGTCGGTTGAGCGTTGAGCAAAAGAGAGCTTACATTCATAGAGACGTGGATAATAAAAGAAAGCGAAAAGTAAAGACTTTGCGTACAGTAGTACCAATAGCACACGACACAAGTATACTTGCATAAGCCCAGATACAAGCATTTTGTTACATACATTGAATCCCAAAGTTTAATCTGACCCCTCATGCAATAACATTTCTCATAGAATAGCAATTTTATGTCTGTTTGGTCTACTTTGAATGTACAGGAGCCCACCTCAAGTAAAGAGAGTAAGTTTCATTCTTTTTATAATATATTAGTGGTGATTGAAACTTAGGATTTGCATGGATTAGTCAATATAAAATAACAATTTTATGTATGTTTGGTCTACTTTGAATATGCAGGGCTTATCTCAAGTAAAGAGAGTAAGTTTCATTCTTTTAATCATGTATTATTGGCGTTTGAAATCTAGGATTTGCCTGGATCAGTTAAAATACAATAATAATTTTATGTATGTGTGCTCAATTTTGAATGTGCTTGAGCTCACCTAGAGTAAAAAGAGAGTAAATTTCATTCTTTTAATCATGTATTATCGGTGTTTCATTTACTTGGGTCAATCAAAGTTTTGAATTTGGTATTTGGTGGAATGTGCTCAAGGAAAAAAATAATCATTCTTATCATCATCAAGTAGAGGTTTAAAAAAAATTGTCTTATACACCCACAATCTTTACAATTGCAAATTTACCCCAAATAAGGAATAAAAGTATTTGACCACGTGCAATGCACGCATCCCACCTAGTATGTTATAAACTAGGGTGTTCTATCCGCACCCAAATTTTAAAGTGTTGCAATAACATTTGAGTTATAACTACATGTGGATGCAACAAATTGACTTGCAACTATTTGCAAGTACAACTACATTGTTATTACAATACTCTCTAACCAAATGCACCCTAAGAACATGTAATGCAAGTAAATTCCTCTTTGTAAATTGAGTAGGCCTAGAAACTAAACTACATAAGTAAGTAATGTCATTAATTTGGGCTAGAAAATAATCTGCGTAAATTGTTATTTTGCTCTTGGGTCTGGCTCCAAAAGGATCCATACGTAGATCCAATAAGGTAGTAGAACTCTTTTAGAATTTATATCTAAAAATAACTTATTATCATATATGCTTTCGGAATAATATATAAAAATTCAAATTGTATTGGAATTGAATAATTAACCAAAATAATTCTTCGTATTTGTTCCTTTGTATCTGCAAGTAAATAGATATTAGTCCCTAAAATCATTCATATTTTTAATTTGTCCATCAAATCACTTAAATTGTTATCAGTCCCTCAAATCTTAGGCTATTTAGATATTAGTCTCTCAAATCATTGAAATTGTTATTAGATCCCTCCAATTCATATGTTATTTTCAAATTTGTTTCTCTAATCAAGAATAGAAGTTACAATTGGATAGATTACCAAGAAAATTCTATAGTTGTGGACTATCAAGCCCCTACCTAGACAAGTTTGTGGTGGTATATCTTGATGACATTGTGGTCTATAGTGGGACGCTTGAAGAGCACGTGGAGCACTTATGAGCTGTCCATGAATTCTCATATATAAGTTGTTTCAAATTTTAATCTCTAATTGATATTTCTACTCTTGATTGGGGCCTGATTGTTAATAACATATGCATTGGGGACCTAATAGCTATTGCAATGATTTGAGGGACTAATTACAAAATAACTTAAGATTTTAGGAGCCTAATAGTAATTCCAATGATTTGAGGGATTAATTCCTAAAATATGAAAGATTTAAGGGACTAATATCGAAAAAACCTAAATAGTAATTACTGAGTACGAACGTTTATTTGGAATTTACTAAATTATATTAATCTTTAGAATGAAACAATATTGGAATTAATTTATGCTCTCTCTCCAATTTCATGCTTTTTTAGAGAGAGAGAGAGAGAGAGAGAGAGAGAGAGAGAGAGAGAGAGGACTGGGTTTCACAATCCAGGAACCCAGCCGAATATCATAGATCAGAACAAAAGAGTTGTATGCAAAAGAGAAACTGCATCCCAGCTCCAAGAGTACCGCCAGACAAATACAAATTGTTCAGAAACACCTAACAAAGCAAGCAAACACCAACAAACCCTCACAACGCAACAGAAAAAAAATCTCAAGAGTCAAGATCCAACAAGGCTAAATATCAGAAAAACCCCCTTAACTTTGGAGAATTATCGGAAAACCTCAAGTTTGAGCATATTAATTGTAGATAATCCCTATCGACTTTGAAAATTCGAGAAAATCCCCTCAACTTTTCTCACTTTATTTTTCAAAACTAACACTATTAGGTCTAACATGTCGCATGATAAGTAGGATGATTGGAAAAAGACAAAAATGAACCCGGATTTTTTGCAGCATGCATGTGAGAAAAAGAGAGGAGAGGGAGAGGGAGAGGGGGAAAACATTGTAAATTGATAGTGATCTTTTTATCGGTTCGGTTTTTATAACTAAAATGGTGATTTCAGAATAATATTTCAGTTATTTTATATTTTGCAATAATAACATCGGTTTCAGTTAGAAAAGTGTGAAAGCAAGGGGAGTTTTGTGAGACACTCCATAGAAGAGGGCATTTTGTTAAAATTTTAAAGTTAAAGGGGGTTATCTATAATATGCCCAAACTCGAAGTGGTGGGGGGGTTTCTCAAATCAAAATAGTAGAGGGAGATTTTTTGAGACTTCCCCAATAGTTGAGGTGGTTTCCTAAAATTAAACCATATTTAATGGTAAATTCAAAAAAAAAAAAAAAAAAGCCCCCACTTAATTTGAACCATTTTTGAGATAAACCCTTAAGTCTTGTTGACTTTGAGATAATTGCAAACCCTTAAATCTTGTTGACTTTGAGATAATTGCCGTAAACTTTCATAATGCCACTTAACACCCGTAATTTGAGGTGTTCAAAAACTCCTAATCATTTTCACTTTTGGCAACTAACCCCTAATGTTGTTAGACGGACTTCTAAAAGAACAAAATACCTTTCCAAATTAACACTCTACTAAATAAATTAAACTAATTAATTAATTAATTAAATCCGTAACCGTAACATGAGAGGTATGTTTGAACATTTTCTTTAAAATTTTTGAAAGGATATGAAAATGATTTTCATTTCATTATGGACATTTTGATTATTTGGACACATATGATATTTACGTGCATGTTCAAATCTAATGGTGGGTTGAATAGTATTTCTAAAGTTTAAAGAGGTTATCTGAAAAACTGTCAAACTTAAAGGTTCAAGTGATATTCTTAAACTTAAGGGATGTTATCTCAAAAGAACAAAACTTAAGAGGGTTTGTGAATTTACCTTTTCTTTTAATTGGGAGCAGTTTTTTTTTTTCTAATTGGGAGCAGTTTAATTCTTATAAAAAAATCTGCCGATACTCTTGTAATCAATTTCCACATTTGTTGCTCTCTCATTCATCAGGATTTCTTTGCTACTAGGACTTAGATACTCTTCACTATTTAAAAGTAGTGGAGAAACTATTATGTTTAATTTCTACCATTGATTATTTAATGGATGCTTGTGGAGAATTGTGATTGATTTCAAAATGACACTCATCATATCACCATGAATTACATTTATTCTTATTTTACACTCAAGAAAACAAATCATAATCATAGATTAAACAAACTAATGACTAGAAATAAAGTAGTGATCTCTTTATTGTTTTTAGTAGTATGAGAGGATCTGGATCAATCAAAAGTAGTGGATATAGATCACTACGTTTAGTCATTTTTGACTATTTGTCCGTAAAAATAACTCCGCAATTTTCTTGATTACATCTAGTGTTTTGATCCTTAAGATCGGGTCTAGACTTAAGGGCAAATCTACCCATAAAGAAGTGGTGTCAAGTCACGTCACTTTTCTTGCCTTATTGGGTTCTATTGTCTATAGGACCTGATCTCTACAAAGACCAATCCAAGCAAATGAAGCCAAAATAAATGGAAATTGATTTACCGCATATTTAACCAGCAACAATACATAAACAGAACATGTAGGACCCACTTGAGTTATATTCTAGATTGACTGGTTGAAGGTTAAAGGAGTTTTCTCCTCTTAGTCTACTAGGTGAGAGTAATCTAGAGGATTAGGCAATCGCGATTATTTGTAAGCTCTGCTCTTATCTCTATATTCATCTTCTAAGTGACAGCTTTGTGTTTAGGTAGGGTTGGGCATGGGTGGGTGTCCGATGCAGTGTGTTTAGGTAGGCGTGGTAGGCGATGGTGGCAACCCGCCAAATGGGTCACGACCCGGCCCGTAGTGGGCCGGACCTAACCCGGCCCATGATATACCGGTCCGCCGGTAGGTTCAATGCCAAACAGGTCGGAGAAGTAGGCCTACATCTTGTGACCCGCCCTCGACCCATTGGGCCCATATGATACATTTTTTTGAATATGCTAGCTGTTCCTTTAGCCATTTGGGCCTGCAGCTAGCTGCCAACAAAACTAAAAGACAATAGGTTTTTTGCTCGTGGACCATTTGGTCTATTGAGAAACAAAGCATCGATCTTTAAGCTCGCTGTTGTCTACTTGGAAGAATTAAAAAGTTTAAGACAAGTTTAAAAATAGTTTAATACAAGTTTAAATTAGTAAAAAATAAATTAAAAATAATTTTATAATTATAAATACAAGTTTAATATAATTAAAAATGTAAAAAAAATTGAAAAAAAGTTGGACGAAAAACCCATGGACCAACACCACGGGGCGGGGTGAACGATAGCACCTATAGGGTAGTGGTGAAATCCTAGACCCAAAATCAGAGAAGTGGGCTCGGCCCTCGACCCGGTCGGACAGGTGGGGCCACGCCGCCTTGAACGGCCGAGCCAGTCACGGGCGAACCGGTTCACCACGCCCACCCCTATGTTTAGGCTAAAATAGTTAGAAAATCTTTCCACTCTATCCATAGAGATTCTGAACCTCTTGAACTCATACATAATGATGTTTGTGACTCAAACAGTGCTCTTACTTAGGGTGGTAGAAGGTACTTTGTAACCTTTATAGATGACCATTCAAGATTTTTTTACAGTTATCTTCTCAAAACTAAAGATGAAGTTTTAAAAAAGTTTAAGATATATAAAGCAGAAGTTAAGAAACAAATTGAAAAGAAAATAAATATCCTAAGATTGGATCGTGGGGCGAGTGTACCTCAAATAACATGACCGAATATTGCCGAAAATATGGTATTATTCATGAGATGAATGCTCCCTACACACCTCAATCCAACGGGGTTGTCGAAAGAAAGAATAGAACCCTCATGGATACGGTGAACTGCATGCTTCTCAGTACAGGAGCACCTGACAAATCTCCAGGGAGAAGCACTCATGTCTGCTTGTTATATCCTTAGTAAGGTACCTCATAAAGTATTTGATATCACTCCATATGAATGTTAGAATGGTAAAACACCTAGAATAGATTATCTTAAGGTTTAGGGATGTCTAGCAAAGGTAGGAATACTTGAACCTAAGAAGAGAAAAATTAGTTCCAAAACTGTAGATGCTGCATTTATTGGATATGCATTAGATAGCAATGTAGACTAATTTTCTGTTAATCAACTCTAAAAGTACGGACATATCCAACAACACCACCATTGAGGGACAAGATAAAGTATATTTTGAAGATATATTTCCTATTAAGATTAGGATTCCTAGTGATCTCTCTTCTAACATACTTCCCTCTTCTAGCTCTGCTCCATCTTCTAGTGCTCACAATTCATAGAGGAAGAATCCAAAACAAGTAAGAGAGGAAGAATAAAAAAGAACTTTGGAGAAAATTTCTCACTTTTCCAGTTGAAGGTGATCCAAACATCTACCTGGAAGCCATGGATTCTTCTAATGCTCCTTTCCGAAAAGAAACCATAGATAGTGAGATTAAATCTATAATGGAAAATAATACTTGGATTTTGAGAGATTTATCTCTAGGATGTAAACCAGTTGGTTGTAAATGGATCTTCACGAAGAAATTCAGGCCTGAAGGAACAATTGAGAACTACAAGGCTAGACTAGTAGCATAAGGGTATACCCAAAGGAAGGGTATTGACTACTTTGATATATACTCCCTTGTAGCTAGGATTTCTACAATTAGAGTTCTTCTACCTTAGCTGCAATTCACAAGATGATCATTCACCAAATGGATGTTAAGAGCGCTTTCTTAAATGATAATCTCGAGGAAGAGATTTGCATGGACCAACCAGAAGGATTCATAGCCAAATACCAAGAAAAGAAGGTCTGCAAGTTGGTAAAATCACTATATGGACTTAATCAAGCTCCTAAACAGTGGCACTAAAATTTTGACAAAATTATTATAGAATATGATTTTTCTATCAATAAGTTTGATAAATGTGTTTACTCGAAGGTTATTCACAGTGATTGTGTCATCTTACGTTTGTATGTAGATGATATTCTCAATTTTGGAACCACAATTGAAGGCATTATAGAAGTTAATGTTACTTATCAAAGAACTTTAACATGAAAGATCTTAGAGAAGATGATTAAATTCTTGGAATGAAAATCTCTAAAACTTCTAAAGGCATTTCCTTGAGTCTCTCTCATATCATTGAGAAATGGTAGAGAAATTTAAATTCCATAAGTGCAAACTGATTAGCACACTTTATAATATTTTTATATCCCCTTATCTTTATTTTTGTATATATTTAATTGCTACTTGGATATTTTTAGTGAATTTTTAGAAAAATAGATTTTGAATAAAGAGAGGCCCAAATAAGCCCAATGAAACTCATTGAAGTCCAAAGGCCCAAATTCTGAAGAATCAATCAAGCCTCAATCAGATTTATAGCAGGGAATAAAGAGTAAACAAAAATATCAACTGCTTGGAAGCCAAGAAAAATAAAATCAGGTCAAATTTCGATTCACGTTTTCAACCGCAAATAAAAGGCAATATCTCCCAATCTAGAAATCGAAATCTAACATATTATACATAAAAATTACCTACCTCGACAAGATAGATTCATCTAGATTGGTAGATTCCTAAAATTTTATCAACATTTTTTATTTTAGCAAAAAAGAAACTGAGTAGTGTTTTAGACTTGTTTGTTTAAGGAAATGAATTAATTGCAGAACAAGTTAAATCCTATGATTGTAAGGGTTACTTTGATATCAAGTTTAATCATACAGTTGTGAAAATTCTTGTATAGTATAAATAGAGGGCCTAGGGCCATTGTATTTTTCATCCTGTAATTCTGTAATTAGTTTAGAGGGCATGGCTATCTCTAAAGGAGGCCAGCTTTTCTTTCCTATAAGTTTTATTTAAAAAACTTTATTTTCTCTTTTGTATTTAATTCTCGCAATGCCTTCTTTTTCTTCTTTTATTTTTGTTAGTTTTTCTTTCACGCATAGCTAATTTAGTTTCGGTTGCTTAGGAAGATGAAGCTAGGGTAAGTTTAGCTTAGA
This sequence comes from Asparagus setaceus, assembly GCA_012295165.1. NCBI lineage: Eukaryota > Viridiplantae > Streptophyta > Magnoliopsida > Asparagales > Asparagaceae > Asparagus > Asparagus setaceus. Next base: position 48,025,232 of record CM022705.1, on the reverse strand, counting down.
TTATTAGTTCTTCCTCTTGAGCTCAATTTCATGTTATAATTAGTCTGGGCTATTAATCAATAGAATAATTAGACTTTGATAGGTTATAGACATTTAAATATGGCAAAGCTTATGCTTAGTTGATTATTATAGGGTTATCTTTTAGTCAACATTAACTATTCATGATATATATGATTTGCTAGGTTTTAAATTGATAGATTGTAGACATTTAAATATGGTATAGCCTATGCTTTTTAGATCTAAGTAAATAAGATAATTGTTAAGTTGTTTGGTTTTAATTTGATAGATTGTAGACATTTAAATATGGTATAGCCTATGCTTTTTAGATCTAAGTAAATAACATAATTGTTAATTTGCTTGGTTTTAATTTGATAGGTTATAGATATTTAAATATGGCATAGCCTATGCTTATTAGATCTAAGTAAATAACATAAAAAGAGAAGAATTAATACATTTAAGTAATAACTAACCTAGTTGATTCAATCCTAAGTACCTAGCTAGTTCATATATTGTTTTAAATCAACCAAACAACCAATCTCTCAAACTCTTTTCTCAATCCTGATTAAAAGAATCTTTTAAAACTCCATCTTCCCTGAGGATCGATCTGTAAGTACTACAACTAGACAGCTGTATACTTGCAGTAAATTTAGAACTTAGAAATCCCACATCAAGTTTTTGGCATCATTGCCGGAAAGATTGTTGTTTTTAAGTTTCTTTTATCAAGGTTCTTTAATTTAATTGCTAGTGTTCTAGAAATCAAGCTCAGAGTTGGACTTGCAACTGTGAAAGCCTTTGGAGGAGAGATTGAAGGTGAGAATAAGAAAACAAAGTTTGCTTGTTGGCAAGCTAAGTAATCTTTTCTAAATTTGAAATTTCTTTTCTAATTCTGTAGTTAGATTTCCTGCATTCTAGCAATGAAAAAAAATTCTTTCGCTATCGGACCTAATAAAAATAATTTAGAAACATTGCTTAGGCATCCATGCTTACTTTTATGATGGTAATTACACTACTGAAAAACTTAGTATTACCCACCAAGCTTTATCCAGAGACACAAATTCGTAGATGTTGAGTAGCAGTACCCACGAAATAAGTTGTGATATTACGTCTGTGGGGACTGACTATAATACCCATCAATGAGCCATGTGTAATGCTCATTAACAAATGATTTCAGATCTTAGGACATGCGAACAAGCCTTTAACCCCAATTTGTATCCGTGGAAATTGATAAAATCCATTCTAAACTTTTAAATATTTAAAATCAGACTAATACCCACCAATGAACATCTACCCACAAATGATAAAATCCATCAATGGGTAATGGCTAGTAGCTAGAAGGGTATCACCCAAGGGTTTTTCCCACGAAAGTTTTCTGAGTAATGATTATTTCCCATAGTTTTTTTATCTATACCCAAGAATTCATCGTTGGGTAATGCCCCATTTTCTAGTAGTGTTACTAGAGGAAAGGTATGTGCTCTCTAACTTTGTATTGCATATAGATTAGGGTTCACAAGTTGACTTGAACACCGTGATCTGTTGCATTCATCTTCTAAATCAACTTAAGGGCACAACCCAATAAACAAGATAATGTGGGTTTCCTCTCCCTTCCTTAGCCCAAAAATTAGACTCATGCATAAGCATCACCCAAACATTAATTAAAATTAATTAGACGTTGGCACCTAAGAATTTCGAGCTCAATAGGATAAGCAAGTTGTAAGGTAAGTCTGTTTTTGATTTAGATAAAAAGTTGGTGTGTAAGAAAGATGATTTGAAGGTGGTTACTTAATTAGGCCTGTTTTATGGATACCTCCCACCTCAACTTCACTAGTCTGACCAATTAGTTAGCCACGTCCGGAACTAGCTACAATTATCCTACAGTTTACTTGGAACAATTAGGAGCTGTCTGGTTGATTTAGAATTACCCAAGATTTTTAGGTGTGGTTGTTTTTGAATTGTTTAGTTAGGCTTATTTTTCTTTTCTTTTTTTCTTTTCTTTAGATCTTTAGCTTTTTAAAAACAAAAAAAAAGGAAAAACAAAGGAAAAAAATGTTGATGAGATTTTAGGAAGAATTAGACATGATGAACCTTAGCTTTGAGGAAATGTTTCTTGATGAGCTAATGTTATTAGAAGACTTAGGACAATCATTCAGTCATGTGGAACCTAAGTCCAATTCCGAGCCCAACTTTCCACCCGAATCGAATCAGAGCATCATAAAGTTCAAGTCAATTTCAATTCAAGACATTGAGAAGATTGAGTTTCTTAGGCTAGATCCTCCTTCGCCGAACCACTATCGAGTACTGCATATACCATTGAAGACCGTAAGACCAGAGTTTAAGCACATTGTAAAATTTCTCATTTTAGCTTTTTTTAAAACTAGAGGTAATTTTTACCAACAAGGGGAGAGCAGACTCAGAATGTGAGTATTTTATTTCTTATCTTTATTCTACATTATTATCTGGTTTGCCTTGAGTACAATGTAAAATTAAGGTGTGGAGGAGGGATTAGTTATATTTGCTTTTCTTTTCTTAAAAATTCAAAATTCAAAAAATATATATATATACATCACTTGCCAATTGAATGAGTTATTTAACCATAAACTTATTATTATTATTATTAGGCTTATTAGTTTTATAGTTAATATTTTTCTTAAGTTAGCATTTTTCATGATAATTTTAATAAATTTTAAGAAAAGATTTCAATGCATTATATTATATTATATTATTGATTTATAACTTTATTTGAAGTAACTAAACTTTTATGTTTAACTTAAAACTGATGTCAACTTTTGAAAGTCTTTTTGATCTAAAATAAAAGCTAAGGAAAGGAGAAAAAAATTATACTTCATGTCTTTCTTTAAGCTGCCAAGGTGGGTTCTTAAAGCTATTGACAAAACTAGGCGCAACTTCTTATGGGGGGGTAACAACTCTGTAAACAATAGTAGGGCTTTGGTTAAATGGTCGAATGTCTGTAAATCAAAAAAAAGGAGGTCTCGGTATCCTTAACCTAACAAACTTCAACTATGCTTTATTATCAAAATGGGTTTGGAAAGCTTTGAGACATGACGCTTATGTAGGAAATACTATATCTTCTCTATATAATCTTCAGCATTCCCCGATTGACACACCACCTTTAGCTAGATCTGTTTCTAAGTTTTGGCAAGATGCAGTTTCTATTAGCCTTCCTTTGAGAAGTATGGTTAAATGGAAACTAGGGGAGGGTAATAGGATCAGATTTTGGAAAGATAAGTGGTTAGGGGATTCCTCTCTAGCGAGTCTATATCCAGCAGCTTATAGGTTAGCCTTCTCTGTGAACGTTCCAGTTTCATCCCAAAGGCTATGGAGGAATAACTCTTGGAATTGGAAACCTGTGCTCCGTAGAGCAGTCTCTCCTTCTGATCTCTATCAACTTGAAGCTCTTAAAGATGCCATTCATTTGCTTTCTCCTATCAAAGATGCACCAGATATACCTTCATGGCCTTTTACAAAGGATACTACCTTCACAGTGAATTCAATGTATAGATTCCTGAATTGCGGAGGTACTCAATTTGACTTGTACCATTTCATCTGGAAATCTCTACTACCACTGAAAGTGAAAATCTTCATATGGTTGTTATCGGCAAACAAACTACAAACAAAAGACAATTTGTTACGGAAAGGATGGATTGGCAACCCATTGTGCCCTATCTGTAATGAAGTGGCAAAATCAGCAGACCACCTCTTCCTTAAATGTACATATGCTCGGGTGTTTGGTCCTATTTTTTGCCCAAACTGGGCCTGGTTTCTTTTGATACTAATATTCTATCGTTGATTCACTTGAGAGGGACCTTCATCAGCAATAAAGATTGCCGCAAACTTTGGCTGCTTCTCCTACCTATCCTCTGTTGGTGTTTGTGGCGGGAGAGAAACAACAAGGTTTTCAAGAATGAGATTACAGATTCTAGCAAGGTAGCAACTAATGTTGCATATTTTTTATGTTTTTGGACAAGCAATTCAAGGATTAATGGGGCGGCAGAGCTAAAACCATTATCCAAGAACAAGGGATTGAAGAGCTTCTGAGTAACAGTGAAGACAATCGCTGATCTGAAATATCTATCTCCTTTTATGCGTATCGATTTCTTTTTTTTCTTTTTTGGGTGTTTCGCTGTTTCGCTGATGAACTTACAGCTTAAGGCCATTGTATATAAGTCTGATGTATGGTTCTCTTCGACTTCAAAATAGGATCCTGGAAAAATATTGCCGAGGGAGGTGACGGCTATGGTCCTCTCCCTCCCTCCAGTCTTTTTCTCAGTATCCTACTTTGGGTCTTCCTTGTATTTTTGGTTACTTATATATATATAGCTTTTGAATAGGGTTTGTTTAAAACCCTATTTTTTAACTCAGAAAAAAATAGTGCGAAATATGGGCATCAAATTAAAAATCTTGATTTCTAAAGTGATTCTATCTTATTAAGCCTAAGTTGACTAAGCAATTAAGCCATTGGAGTATTTTCTTGCTTAATGACCTAAGTCCAACTAGATTGGGAATCGCTGGCCCAAAGCTCATTACATATTCACTTAGTAAAAGCCTGAGAAAGTAGAAAAAAATCACTAAGGAATGAAAAGAAATATAAAATAAATATTTCCTCTCCAAATAAAAAGAATCTTGGTTAGTGCTTAATCTTTATCAAAAATACTTGAGAAATTGATTGAACGGATAAGTTAGCATATTTTATCGAGCTAAAAATAGAACTTCTAAATTTTTCATATAATATTTTACAATAAAAAGATTTGAAAGAAATTTATTTTGACTTATCTATAAAAGTGTTTTCTTCAGTTAATATTAGCTACTACTAGTTTGTTTAATAATGATAAAAAGTTTATTTGTATGTTGACTTATTCAAATTGGCAAAGTAATTAAATTTTATGGGTATATTCACTGCAAACCCTCCGAGACTAAACTCGTCTACTATAGCAACCTAAGAGTTTAAAGGCTTGCTGCGTATGCTAAATGCAATCACGATTCTTGTGAAAGTGAGTTAGGATTTTTCTTTATTTCTTTTTCTTTTTCTTTTTGCTAGAAGACTATAAAGTTTAGGTATGGGGGTATATAATTAGCACATTTTATATCAATTATATATCCCCATTTGTCTTTGTTCTTATACATACTTAATTGCTACTCGGGTACTTTTAGTAAATTTTCAAAAAAAAAAAAAAGATTTTGAATAAAGAGAAGTCCAAAGAAGCCTAGTGAAGGCCATTAAAGCCAAAAGCCTCAAATTCTAGAAGAATCAATCAAGCCTCAAATCAGATCTATAGCAGGAATTAAGAGAAAAAGGAAATATCAATTACTTGGAAGCCAAGGAAAGTAAAATCAAGTCAAATTAGGATTCAGATTTTTAACCGCAAAGAGAAGGCAACATATCCCAATCTAGAAGCCGAATCTAACATGTTATAAATAAAAAATTATCTATCTCGATGAGATTGATCCATCAAGATTGACAGATTTCTAAAGATGCATCAGAATTCAAAGTTTTGGCAAAAATAGAAACTGAGCAATTTTTAGATTTATTTGTATTGGGAAATGAAATAATTAGAGTCCACCAAATCCTACAGTTGTA